>JAULBR010146597.1:0-17578 GCA_032355825.1 Melanodrymia aurantiaca | reverse complement strand
TATTTGGCAATAATGTTGAAATAGTATTGTTAAACGTGCGTAGAGGTCTAAAAGCCTTGCCTGAGCATTCCTTTAAATAACATTGACAAACTTATCTTTTGAAACAATAAGTTAAAAAAAACTATTTGAAAAAAGGTTTTCAAAGAATAAAAAAAGATGTTGCATAGAATTGAAAATACTGTAGCAATCTCCATGACATTGTCGATAGTCATATAAAATATCCCTTGCTGCTAATCAATAAAAGTAGACTGTGGCTGACAGTCGGTTTCTTCTGACACCATTTGTCGAAGTGACTGTTAGACCCCCAATAGTCAATGATTACTAATCCACATATATACACACACACACACGCACGCACGCACGCACGCACGCACGCACGCACGCACGCACGCACACACACACACACCACACACCCACACACGCACGCACGCACGCACGCACGCACACACCACACACACACACACACACGTACGTCTGTAGATGTGCTCTTGAATGGTGTCGTTAAATAAATCAACTTTTATCTTTATCTAATTACCTCACACTCTAGACTAATCATTTGGGTTTTAAAATAGCGGATCACCGTTTGCGAGTCAATTAATTAACAATATACTTCTCACTGGTTGTGTGTGAGTGTGTGTGTGTGGGCTCCATAACAAAGTGATTGTCGGTTTGTTCAGGAATGAGAACTTGTTGGCAAAGTCACAACAGCTTTATTTATTATGTCAGACTTTGCTAATTGCTAATTATTACCTATTACCCTCAGTGGTGTTGGATAAAATCATTTGTCATGCATATTAGCGTAGTCAATAAAACCAAATAATGTGGGTGAGGCCTAACACTTCCTGGTTTCCATGGCTTGGATCCAGAACCGGCCTCCGTGGTGTAGTGGTTAACGCCATGGATTACAGACTGGTAGGAACAGTGTTCGAATCTTGCTTGTAGATTTCACTTTTCGACTCCAACCCAGAGTGAGTGCTCCGCCAGGCTCAATGGGTAGGTGTAATACCACTTACACCAACCCGTGTCCACAACCGGTTTAACGAAGGCCGTGGTATGTGCTAACCTGTCTGTGGGAAAGTGCATATGAAAGATCACTTGCTACTTATCAATTTGAAGTAGCGGGTTTCCGTTCATATTAACACTAACTTCTGTCCTGGACAGGCAGTCGAGACAACTGGACTGCATGACCATGACAGACGTGCTTGAACCTTAATTGGGTATAAGCACGTAAATAAGTTATAACTACCTAAATAACAGAATAATGTGGATGAGGTCTAACACTTCCTGGTTGTAAAATTGTTTCCATGGCTTGGATCCAGAAAATTGGTTTGATTTACTACATGATTTACAACAAGAAGTAGTTAAAAGTAAAGAATATGTATGTTAATAATTCCAATTCAAAGGTTAAAGGTAAAGTTGGTTTGTTTAATGACACCACTGGAAGGCATTGTAGAGCCCGCTAGTAGTGTTCACCTAACTACTAACGTACCAATTAATACTAGTGGTTGCACTGTCGACTGTTAGAGTAGCCATTTCAAATGTTACCATGACAGTTAACCCTGTCAACAACTTTCTTGTATTAACTGCTTACAAATGTAACATTTTGAATGCCAACAGTTTATGACAATTAATTAATTCATTTCATTTAATTATTGAATTTATTGTTAAGGCCAAGGGGATTGTAGCTCAGTTGTAGAATGTTTGCTTGATGTGTGATGGGTTGTAGGATTGATCTGCGATGGTGGACCCATTGTATTCATTCTAATCAATGCCCCATAATTAGAATATCAAAAGCCATGGAATGTGTTGTCCTGCATGTGCGAAAGTGCATATAAAATACTCATTATGGCCAACGGATACTGCTCCTTAAATGTCCATCAATATTAAAATCAGTCATTTGTACACTAACGGTTGGCGTTGTACATAGTTAACCGTTAGTATTGACATTGTTGCACTTAACCATCGCATTTGCTGCCACTAGTGTTCACATAAGCTTTGCAAACACTAGCAGTTGCAGTGTTGACCATAACACTAGTGGTTGCAGTGTTGACCATGACACTAGTGGTTGCAGTGTTGACCATAACACTAGCGGTTGCAGTGTTGACCATAACACTAGTGGTTGCAGTTTGACCATAACACTAGTGGTTGCAGTTTGACCATAACACTAGTGGTTGCAGTGTTGACAATAACACTAGTGGTTGCAGTTTGACCATAACACTAGTGGTTGCAGTGTTGACAATAACACAAGTGGTTGCAGTGTTGACAATAACACTAGTGGTTGCAGTGTTGACAATAACACAAGTGGTTGCAGTGTTAACCATGACACTAGTGGTTGCAGTGTTAACCATAACACTAGTGGTTGCAGTGTTGACCATAACACTAGCGGTTGCAGTGTTGACCATAACACGTGGTTGCAGTGTTGACCGTTAGTGTTCATATTGTTACGCTAATGGTCAGAACTGCAACTACTAATGTATTAAATGTAAATGGTTACACTAGTGTTTACATGTATGTGAAGACTATTAGGCTCTACAGCGCATTGATTAATAATCATCGCCTATTGGATCTGAAATACATGTTTATGTCAACAAATGCTACGGTTAATGGTGGTTAATGGTGGTTAATGGTTAATACGTACATTATAAGCACGAAAGAGAAATTATGCTGTCACCAGACTGAACTGAACTGAACTGAATCTTTATTGCACTCAGGCTGTAATCAACGGCATATGAGGAACAATAGAAAATATATATGCTTATCTATACAGCAATCAATATATTGTAACAAGATGGCAAGAGTTAAACAATTCACACATGTAATGATGTATACATGAAAATGAACATGAAAATATAAACATAATGAATTTGATTTGGTTACATAATAAATGCAGTTACTAGCTGGGGAACTTAAAAGTATTCTTAATAAGTTTAATTCCTGCCATTATTTAAGACATGGACTTATTGTCAAGACTATATGTACACTGTACATGACTGCGGCATTTAATACCTGCCATTGTTTAAGACCTGGGGCCGGTTTAATGAGCATTGTTTAAGGCAATGATAGCATAAAGTCGTCCGAACGATTGCGCTGTCACAGTCGTGTGTATCGATACAAGTTATAGCTACGACGTTTTGTAGCCACGATACTTCAATTGACCGCTGTGACCGCTTTATTGTCCTCAAAAATTGTTAGTTACGAAATTGTAGTGTCGTGTCATAGCTAAGGAAGTCGCAAATGACGCTATAACATCTCCATTAAACCAGCCCCTGGACTTATTGTTAAGACTGCATCACTGCGACATTTAATATCTGCCATTGTTTAAGACCTGGACTTATTGTCAAGACATGGCTAAAATAATCTATTACCGCCATCGAGATCCGAACGCGATACATAACAACCTTGGTGATCAGTGGTCTAATAACTACATCACTGCAGCAATGAATACCTGTCATTATTTAAGACTTGGACTTAATGTCAAGACATTGCTTTTAAGGCGTAATGCGAGTAAAGAGAGATGAGGTGAACTCGCTATGCTGCAGCATTGTATTGATACTCAGCTATTGAGCAGCAGGTCGGTCACCAAACAAACGTTCTATTGATCTGTGTTGATCAGCCGTTCGTTCGTTCGTTCGTTCGTTCGTTCGTCAAGTCGTTTTCATGTACAAACACAGTCACAACAACTATAATCAGGCCAACAGTGGGCTCAAGTGTAACCAGGAAATTATGGCCTAAAACAACTCGTGGCATTTGAAAAAGTCATAATTGCGGCCAATGATGGCTGCCATTTTTAATGAGATTGATTATTTTGCATGTTGTCCGTCTCTGTGTGCTGCTTATTAGTCAGAATAATAATCTAATCATGGATTAGAGTTCGTCAACACGCTGGACCGAGAAATATGTCTGCTTTAGAGTAGAATGTTGAAGTTTCGAGTTGTCTCCAAGGTGAGTGTGAGGTGTGAATATTGATGTATGTTTATTTTATTAATTAGCAGAACTACATGTATGTTGTAGATCTTTGTTAAAATATTTAGGAATGGAGTTTCAAGTTGTCTCCAAGGTGTGTGTGAGGTGTGAATATTGATGTATGTGTATTTTGTTAATTAGCAGAACTATGTTGTAGATCTTCGTTAAAATATTTAGGAATGGAGTTTCGAGTTGTCTCCAATGTGAGTGTGAGGTGTGAATATTGATGTATGTGTATTTTTTTAATTAGCAGAACTATGTTGTAGATCTTCATTATAATATTGAGGACTGGAGTGCTAACGAACATAGTGTTGTATAATTATATCAAGATGTTGAAGTGTTATATGCTTCCTGCTTGTTTCACTTTGAACTCATTGCATTAAGTGACTGACTGGCTTCCTGAAGGAACTATAATTTTATATTAAAGACTCTGTCACCAAGTTTGGTGTAAAATGTTTCCACTCTGGTGCATCTCCAGACAATAGTGTGACCGTAGAAATGTTTGAACTAATTAGTTACATGTTTTGGTGATGTATAATACTATTCTTACAATGTACAAAAGTGACTGACTGGCTTCCTGAAGGAACTATAATTCTATATTAAAGACTCTCAATCGCTAAGTTTGGTGCTAAATGTTTCCACTCTGGTGCATCTCCAGACAATAGTGTGACCGTAGAAATGTTTGAACTAATTAGTTACGTTTTTGGTGATGTATTTGTATGATGTACAAAAGTGACTGACAGGCTTACTGAAAGAAATATCATTTTATACTAAAAACTCTCAATCGCTAAGTTTGGTGCTAAACATTTTCACTCTGTGCATCTCCAGACAATGCCATGTATGTTACATGTAATGTATCATCTGATGTCCAATAACGCTGGCTGATTTGTAATCGCTGTGTTCCAGTGGTGTCGTTAAACAAACAAACTTTAAACAGTTAACAGCAGAGAAATGAAAACAAACTGTCAGGAGAATTATGTGAAAGAGAATATATAAAGTTGTGGATTTAATACAATTATTATTGTAATTTGTATGAGGTTGTCTTCAAGATGTTTACATTAATAAGGAAAGTGTTTTCATTGGTGACATCCTGAGCTTCCCATACATAAGAAATCGAGAATACTACATAAGTGGCCATTAGAGATCACTGATCTTACAATGAGTGTTTCAAAACGGATGCAACGAACGAAAGCAAGTTGGATACGTTTTTAAAGAACAAGTTTAACATTAATGATCTCTAACGGACACAAGGGTGTTTCTATTTCTTCCAAATTCTAAAAAAGTCAATTTAAGCAGATTAAATATATATTTGCAAATCTTTTCTATGGAAAGTGGCTATAAGAGTTGCATGATGTCAAACGAAATTCTACGTCACACAACAATGAATAATTGAATAGTCTTTTGATTCCCTTTAAGTGTGACTTAATAATAGCATGGATTCATCTTTTTTTTTTATAATTAAAACACCGCATGATTATATACATTTTCTGTATTGTTTTCATTTTTCTAATTTTATAACTTAAAAAGTACAATTTACATTCTAATGTAAATTTTGCTGTTTTACTTTCTGCAACATGACTTTGTTTTCAATGTTCCTAGTTGCATGTGTTCAAACTTTGTTCGTCTGTTGTCACTTTCTTCTTGCAACATTTTCTTTGAGTAAGTAATCGTGGAGTAAGTAATCATCTCCGCGGCGACGACCACTCGTTTCCTTCCTCTTCCCCTCCCGCTGTCAGACAAACATCTGAATTGCGTTGTTAAATCAACTCACGGATGCTCGTGCAGTTTGATCATCTTCATTCAGACCTGTGATGAGGTTATGGAAGCCGCAAAATCATGGCTCGATCTTGCCTACATACATTCCAAAAGTTATTGATTTGTGAGAGGATTCACAGTAAAATAGCACCACCTAGCCCGTTACAGTTCGGTTACAGTTTGGCTGGTTCTGTGGGCACTTGGTGTGTTAGGCTGGAGGAGATCGGATAACTCTTGAGGGTCACCCGATACCTTTGTCTGTTCTGTGGGAATTAACAGAGGGAATTTCCGTGGTGTAACTGTACTCACCATCAGTCTTTTAGATGTCAAGAGTTGCTCCATTACCGCAGATTCTTCACATTATTGTCGAGGTAGGGAGTTGGAATTGGAATCCAAATGTTTAATACGTTCATGTGTGTAGAAATGATTTCGACAGCGTGTTTGTCTTGTCTTGCCATCGTCTGTATGCATCATGCTAACTAGTATGTATAGTTAGACTTAGAGATTAAAGGGAATCACCCACCAAGTTTGACAATGCTTTCATGTTTGTCGAAATGATTTTGACAACTGTGTTTGTCTTGTCTTGATGTCTGTATGCATGTGCATGTGCTAGTATGTATAGAGTGGAGATTAAAGGGAATCACCCACCAAGTTTGACGCCAAGTGTTTCCGCTCTGCTGAATCTCCAGACAATAGTGTGACCGTAGAAATGTTTGAACTAATTAGCTACAGATTTCAGTGATTTATTTGTGCGATGTACAAAATGCAGTCTATAATCTTAATATAAATGTATGCAATTTGGCAGATAAACAAGGACAATGTTTTCTCTTATGTTTATATGTAAATCGATCTGCGTATAATGCGCTCCACATCAGTGTCACATGGTTGCATTTTTCATGCCAAAATGGTGAGTGATTAAAATGAGCTTATTCTCTTTAAAGAGAATCACTCACCATTTTGGAATGAAAAGCGAGATCAAATAACGATGGAGTGAAGCAGATGATACAGAAATTCATTTGCATATAAGTACTGTCTTTATTTATCTACATTATTGTATACATTATTATATGATTATAAACATCAACAGACATTTCAAAATGGCATTATGTTATGTAAAATCAGTTATTGTATATTGTAAAAATACTCTGCCAAAACTATATATGTACATTGTAATTAGTTTGAACACTTTTAAGATCACGCTATTGTCTCCATTCTCGAAATGTAGTAGAGCAGGAATGTGTGGTGCTGAAGTTAGTGATTGACAGTCTTTAAGAGATGAAAGGTTATGTATTCAGCATGGGTTTGAAAGGAAATGATAGTATTAGCAGAAAAATCAAACGTCATTACAGTCACTTTATACATGTATATTATTATTAAGAAGATCTTATAACATAAAAACAATTGTGTTCTATTTCCTTTAACATGCAAGTGCATGTATTGCAGGGCTCGAAATGGCCAGTCGCCAGGTCGCCAAATGTGATCAAATTTCCGTTTTGGGTGACTGAGATGTTAAAAAACACATTGGGTTATAGTTGCCCCAAAAATTATTTGGGTGAACTTTTTTCTATAACAAGAGCCACTACATTTGTATACTAGCCTACACTGTGCACATTTTCCTTTACTTAAAAGCTGACATATGAATATTTTCATTTGGGCTATCAAAAGCAAGTTTGGGCCACTTAGTTTTTTTCAAAATGAACATTGAGTGGCCCAATTTTTTTGTTTGGGCCACCATATGTTTCAGACGAGTTTCAAGCCCTGTATTGTAAACCCAATCTCAATTTGTGAAATTTATAAGCATACATAATTTTCCCTCTTATAATGTGCTTTTATGTACCGATGGTCGTTCACGAAATTTAAACGTCGAGAACTTGCCCTTAGGGGCGTATTCACGAGAGAAAAAAACCATTGCAATATTAATATGGTTTACAGTACATTGACATTTGACAATCATGTTTTCATAGCACTTGTTGTTTTGGTCATTTTAAGACTACATGTATAGCAGGCCACATAGTACACAGTTAGCTTTGTTTCATTACAATATTCACACAATATTCATACAAAATAAATGGCCTGCGATTTCGTGTATCAATCATGTAATTATCTCAGTTTTATTGCCATTTCTGTTTCTTGTTCAATTATAGACAAAATATTATGTAGAAACAAACATAAAGAGATCCTTATGTAGATGGATTCAGATATATTATACAAACTGAAAGAGATGCATTGTGTATAGCCAGACCTGTGCATGGATATTACATACGTGTAAATCTTGATACAGACAGAACACAGCATTCTGAGGTAAAGTCTACAATGTATACTTATCTAGATGTAGAAAGACATGTACAGGACAGGACAATGTACATGTGACAGACATACCAGTTTTGACTAATCAGACAGACAAATGGATGACTGGACAGACGGATGGATTGGTGTGTTGGATGGATGGATGGATGGATGGATGGGTGGATGGATTGTTGGATGGATGGATGATTGTTGGATGATTTTTGGATTGATGGATGGTTGGATGGATCGATGGATGGATTGACATTGTGCACTCTAATTAGTACCAAGAGCGAGATAACTTGACGTCGATTTTAAATTTCAATTCTTCTTACATGTATTTATACACTCATGAGAGAGTCGGTTGCTTGTTACGTGTTGAGAGACTGCTAACTGTCAGATCACGTCTTGTGGGGCTGATGTAGTGGATCGATCGCGTTTTCAATAGATGGTCTAAGTTACTAACCATATTTCACTGGAACAACTCGGATTGTCGATGACTGGGGGGATTAGTTAGAGGATTACTGATAGGGCCGTGAGCTCCCAATTTGCTCTCAATGTGGAGGAGCGTGCTAACATCGTAATCTTCTTGAAGCTTTGAAGTTTGGAGAGTACATGTATATGAAAATTGAAACAAAAAATTTATTTTAAAGCATGCAGGGTCCATCTTCAGATGTTCCTTTTATGAGGCCCCTACCAAGTATTATTATTATTAAAGGGTGATGATTAGATAAAAATCGACCTTCATGGTCTTCAGTTGGTTAAGACTTTTGCAACTTATTCTCAAGAAGAGTTGAACATATTTGGATGAAACTTTGTGCATACATGTACAAGTTCATTTCAAAATCTTGTTATGGGTAATATTGTGGATGATTTGAAATCCAAGGTGGCAACCTTATATATTGTTCCGTAAATATTAATTAATGTTCTTAGGCTCTATACATTTGCTTCTACCAGCAGCAAATGAACCTTTTACCAACAGCTAATTATGATCTAATATTAACTTTGTAACAGATCAGTATTATTATTCAGCCTTTTCTAAGTAGATTAAATCTCAAACTGCGACAATGTAAATAAATTTTTTTTTAAATCCATCGGAATAGAATTTTATTTTTCAAATAACTAAGAAAGTATAGATGAATCAATATACATGTAGTATATGGTAATTTAGCCTAGAGAAAAGGCAGAGAAATATATGTACAGTATATAAGTACATGTATATTGTAAATATATTCTCCAAATATGTAAGAACAATATAACAAAGAAAATGTTCAAATAAAACAACATACAGACTATACTACTCTTACTAAATACATATAACAGCAAGGGATCTTTTATGTGCTCTTTCACTTAGACGGGATAGCACACAAAACATTAACCTACATGTATTGCTCATCCGAACCATATGACTGTAATGGACAAATATGAGTGCAAATAAAAACACCTCATTTAATAACTCTTTTATTACATTAACTATTTTTATACAGGTTTATTTGCCAAAAACTAATCAAATAAATGAAGCGTTTAATAATGTGCTAACTGTAACAGTTTGCAATCGATGATAATCTGTAAAATATTTCCACCGTAACGGGCTCATTCCAGGTCTGCCCACTATTAGCTACGAGTTTGTGATGTCATACTTTGCACAAAATTAAATGTTATTTATGAGGTAAGCCTAGCTAAAACAAAGCAGTGACAGTGTCAGACCGAATCCAGTTGGCTCGAACACCATTGGTGCTCGAGAAACTGTTCGACCCATCGGGTAGTTCGACCCAAGCATCAGCAACTTAATATAAGATTAAGGGCCGATTTCATATGTCTGGGTTATCGGTGGATTTTGTAAACCTATGGATTACACCTGGTTTAAACCGTATGTGATCTCCACTGTGCATTTCACATGTCTGGTTTTCAATAACCTTAGTTTAACCATGGTTTACAGTTATATTGATTTGTGGGTCTATGTCTAGTGTTTCAGCATGTTTTGTAAACCAGTGTTAAACCTAGGTTTTGACAAAACCCAGTGCTACGAAACCTAGAGATATGAAATCGGCCCTATAAGGATTTAATTAGGGACTTCGATCTTGGTTCGAGCGTTACCATGTATTCGTCCCTTCCGTGTTCGAGCCAACGAGATTCTACTGTACATGTACATGTATATACGTAACATGCATCTTTGTATGTTATTGCTATAAATTACGATAGCAACTCGATAAACAACTCGATAAACGATAACAACTTGATAAACATCAGTCGTTCACGAGGTCATTCAAGATGTCACTGCCTCATTAGTATTCTTACATAGATTTTTAAAGACAAGTAATTGGCTGTCTTGTAACAGCTGGTCTGCTAGCTATAAAATATTGTACATACAGTCATGTATATTGCATGCAGTGGATATAATCAGGTCACATACATATACATTAGGGGCCAATTTCTCGTCACCGGTTTAACCTGATCGCCGGATTAAACCTTTTTTTATTTATCGAATTGTTCGTTACATGATAGGAAAAAAATCCGATTTGCATTCCCGGCTGACTTGGGTTACGTTTACACCGGTTTAAACCTGACGGCGATCAGTTTTAAACCGGTGACGAGAAATCAGCCCTTAGGCTGCACAATTACTTGTAGTTGGAAATCTTGCAACTCATTGTTTCAAAACGTATCTCTTGATTGATGGACTCCAGTACAATGTACGGTATATGTGTTGAATGCCGACATTGGGAGTGACAGTAAAGTGTTTACACATTAATGATTGACAGTAGATGACATGCTTATTGCCATTACTACATGCATGCTTGCCTGTCCTGTGAAATCTTGTTATATTAATACACAGATGATTATAGTATTATGTGTTCAACATTTGGCTTATCAGTAGAAACAACACTACATGTTTATATAAAGCTGTTTTAGTTTCATTCATATTTGTAGATTATACATGTATCGCTATGATAAAAATACATGTAGCTGATAAAATTGTCCCGGTTGCAATCTGTCTGAGCTTGGTTGCCTCCTTTTGTTATTTCATTAAAAACCTGTCTTTCATCAAATTGACAATCTTATGTCAAAACCAGTGATTAAATTAATTTAAATATTAGTCTTATGTCACTGGCATATTTCAATGAGGTTTATCCATATTATTATAGTAAAAGAGCAGTTTTTAGATTTTTCAAAGGTCTTTCAACATTATTACTATTCCAAGGCCTTCAAAATTATCACCAGTCTACAAATCACTTTTTGCTAATCCTATCCACCCTTCCCTTCCCCATGTATCCTTCCAACTTTCTAAAATTGTACACCAAAAATGTGTTAACAAGGTCGATGGCCAGATACATTGTAACCAATTCCAGAAATTCCGTCAAAGACAGATGCTCACAAACCGAACCTAACATTTTTTTTTTATGTGTGAAAATCACTAACGCATTAAGCATGATTATCGAACAAGAGAATGAAGTAGTTAGCGATTTTAAAGGATTGCAAAACAGTGAGTCTTTAATATTTACTGTCACAGCAACATGGCGGGATTAGTGTGTATTGTTATAGATTTTAACTGTTTATTCTACATGTAATTTCTCGTCATTGATTTTGTGGGTTTATTAAAGTTGGTTTGGTTAATGACACTACTGGAGCACATTGATTAATAATTACCGGCTGTTGAATGGCAAATGCAAGGTTACAATGTATGATACTGTATGTCAACACGAAGTCTCAGAAGAAATGTGTTGTCACTGGTCACATACAGTGTAAGCTATATACTCAAACTGATTAAAAGCAAGGAGTCTTATGTGCACTTTCACACAGACAGGATAGCACACTCCATGACCTTTGATGAATCAATCATGGATCACTGCCTGGGAAATAGTCCAACTTGTCCACTGAGAAGGATTGATCCTTTGACCTATCGAACTTCAAGTGGACGGTCTCATGCTTAGATAGTACGTTCTACTCTGTTAACTTAAAGCACATACCTGTACAGAAATGTTTGTGGTTTAAAAGAACATTATTGTAGTATCAAACCCATGCATTCCTAACAAATATTTGTTGAAACTGCCGCGTTCCATAAAAGTCTGAATCTATCGGAACTTACGAGAATTTCAGACTCTTGTACCCCTTCATGATGTTGATTTTAACAATCTATTTCATTACCGTCCGTCCATTTAGACTAGCTGTGTCCAGTGTTGGAACAGTTTATTTGCTTTCCATGCTTAAACTAAAACCCACATTATTAAGGTTAATTTAGCATGGAGTGGACGGCTTTTAGACGTTCTCCAGGGATGGCTGAAATCTTCATGATGACGATGATGACGGTGTTCGGCGACAAGCCATGACTAAACGCCGGACACTTGGCGTCTTGACCCCCCAACCGAAAGGATTTATTTGTGTATTCATGCATAAATCAGTAATGTGTGAATCCATGCAATCAGTATGGTCTTCGCAACAATTCCCAGAACATTGCCAATTTATACTTGTTCATTAGTGCCATCCGAGTCAGGAATAATGTTACAAAGTCAGAATTAATCTCGGAGAGTAAAAAAAAAATTAGGACCAGACAAATGACTTTTGAATAAAAATCATCCATGTAGTTCAGAATAATGCCTGGGCCTTGAAGTTAAAGTAGCAAAGATATTTTCATTGATTTTACAGCACATATTAAACAGAACATGTAATATTTTTGAGTGAATAGATGAAATATTTCATTTGTGGGACAGGAAAAATGCATGAATTTTAGTTTGTTTTTACATCCTCATGAAATATTCTCTGTATCTTATACAAGAATCATAATACACATGTATATATATATTTTTCTCTACCAAAACATTCATCTTAGAGTGATTCACAATGCCTATTATTTAGTTAGGATCTGATTTGATGCCGGACATTAATTTACCTCTCTCAGTGAAAACTAGTCAGGCGCCAGCATTATTTCAAACCCTGATGTCCAACATACCTTAGCGTATTGTTCACCTACATGTTAGACGGCAGTAAAGTACATTAGTTTCTTAAAGCCCTTTCTTAATACACTTTGTTCCTTAATAGCCACACAATTAGCGTAATGAGAAACAAATTGGAACCGCTACCGGTATGGTATGAAAAAACTGGAAAAGAGCTAAATAGGTTATTTTCGGATATGTCAGAATAGACATAATTTCTCATATTTCTCTCCATTAAATAAAAGCTTTCTTAAACCATAAAGGGACTGGCATGATGTTTGTATGAAAAGAAAATCAATTATCCCTTAGCTGGAGTTGATATGTGATGTGGTAAATGAGTTATTTGCTGAGCCATCCAACCGCGACTTATGTAAAATCAATAGAAATATGACAGAGAAGTATTATATATACAGAAGTGACAAGTTGTGGAGTGTCATGTATGTCTAGGAAGTGACAATATCATCCACATCTTTAGTTCGTATTAATATTGACACATCCTCTGTTGCATACTCAGATATTCTTGAAAATTGTTGTTTAATTTTCTTTTACTTGGCATTTATATAAGATTCTGTGAAAAAGTAAGTAGTGTACTGTAAACCATGAAAATTTTGCATGCGTTTCATATTCGCGTAGGTTGCGCCATATTTCATTAAAACAAAATTTATAAGCACACATAATTTTCCCTCTTATAATGTGCTTTCATGTACCGACTGTCGTTCACGAAATTTAAACGTCGTGAACATGGACTTAGTGGCGTATTCGCAAACAAAATATGTCGCAATATTAATACTGTTTAAAGTAAAAGTTGTTTCTGACTGCAAGCAATGATGTCTGCTCATCTAGATTGGCACATTGAACATGTACATGTATGTGTTTATTTGGCATTGATATATGTCTAATTTCCAAAAATCGATCTAATTTTGATCTAAAATGCTTTTAAATTATTTGTTATTAAACAGAGTTGTTCAATTTGTGCAGGGCGTTTCAGGTTTTGTTTATGAATCACCGCTTATATATGCAGTTTCATATATACAGACAAGGTTACACTCTCTGTTTACATGTACACATGTATATATGTCATTGTACTTCCATCTTGTTGTAGACGAATCACTTTCAAGTGTCAGTATCCCTTGTTGGTTTCCTTCAGGATCTTCACATATATTGTACATGTACATGTGTGTTGTATATCCTCTTTCATTATTTGTGGTGCAAGGTTACAAATATAAACATACTTCCTGTTGTATTACTAAATTATAAACGTCTCATACAGGCGGTTGCAACATCACATATTCATCATGTTAATTGTAAGTAGATAAACTTGTTTGTTTATACTTCTGAGATACTAAATGCATTTAAGAAGTGTTTATATTGTGTGTGTTCTGAGTTAACTCTTGCTTCTTTAAACATAATTATTGTACATGTACAATGTATGTAACAAAAAGTATTTTCTTTTTTTAAAAACATTTCCAGTTGCAAAATGACCGGGTTCGCATCGCAAAAAGCAATGCAAAATCTTCTGATCGCGATGCAATATTTTTACTCATTTTATAAAAGTGCTAATCAAATTCCAGTAGTTGCTTTTCCATTCTCTATTCAGTAGGAAAAATTGCTAATCACAATTTTAAAAACAAATTGCACCCTACATTTAAAAATACATGTACATCAAATGAAGTATAAATTTGGATTAAAATATTCAGCTGACTTGTTCCCAGTTCGCAAGATATCATACGTAAAATTCACCAAGATTGGAAAAAGTCATTCTCGACCCAACACAATACATGTACATTTGATTTATAGACAAATGTGGCAATCATTGCCTATTCGATAACGGCCCTAGCTCGCGCAGTGCAACTGACTGATCCAGCAACATGGCTTTTCATTATTATGTACGTTTGAGATCTTTTATTCGATTTCTCCTACCATAACGAAATAATGTGTAATTTACCACCCATCAAAATCCCCAAGTCGACTTGGACACTTGCCAAAATTAAGACCCAAAATAAATCGACTTTGAAAATCCGTCATTGCTCTTTTGTCAGGAGAATTGACAAGATGGGTCAGACATCTTTCAGATGAGGTTTCAGCTTGTAATCTTCTTTTTATCTTATTATAATTTCACTTCTTGAATATTAGAAGAAAGAAATAGTGCATTTTGCAATTATGTTGCATTTGTAGTATGTTATAATTTCTTTGGGGGGAGAAATATGGTTAGGATTAGGGGTGTTGGGAGTTACTTGACATTTAAAATTTGTAATTTCTACAAAACCACTGGTTTGTAGGAGCGGTTACTGTGAGGGTATCCCAGGGGATATGTATAATGGCGGTGCATACATGTATGTTCAACTATGGTAGTTCAAACACCTTGTTTGAGACATGGTCAAACCTTCAGAGCTCAAGAAATATATTTAATAATATTACTCTTTTCACACACGTACAGTAAAATATGACAGAGAACATGCTTAGCATGCACTGCATCACCTGTACCCTGTATATTATAATTGGCCATCCTCTACCAGTTGTTGAAAGTTTCTAGACATATTGGTGTTAACACAATATGTAGATTTCCCTACAGTTGCAGGCAGATATCTCGTTGCATTATGTTATTCAATTAATGGTGTCTGCGTTCTGTTTGTTGTCGGATGTTCTAACATTTCCCATCATCTTACCGAGATGTTTTTACAGAAATAATTGAATTCCAACTTTGTGATGGCATCTTCTTCACATTAACATCATCAGCTTGTCTAAGATCACTTTTGTTTTACTTCCGCAAACTATGGATAGGTAATAATTAAAACTGCAAACACACATGTTGTACAAACTTACAAACTACAATGTAAGTGTATTGTTAGACAAATTTCAAAAGGTAAAAGTTTGTCTCAGATCACTTTTGTTTTACAAATGTACTTCCGCAAACTACATGTATGGATTGGTAATAATTAAAACTGCAAACACACATGTTGTACAAACTACAATGTAAGGGTATTGTTAGACAAATTTCAAAAGGTAAAAGTTTGTTTTCTTAAAGACTACATACAGTATTGATTAATTAATCAACAGTGATTGGATGGCAAACACGCAATGGGTTCAAGACGTGTTCTTATTGTCTGGTCATCTGTAAACTTTATCCTGTCTGGGCATATAAAACCTATGTATGAATATTTCCCCATATTTTATGCCGTTGCCCAACAGTCTGGGTGTAATGAAGTTCTGTTCTGTTCTGTTCTGCTATGTACAGCAAGGAATCTTTTATGTGCAAATTTTTGCAGACAGAATAGTACATATGAAGTGATACAACAGCCTTTGGTGTATGGGATGTGTGTCTACTGGTTGGAACAGGGAACAATCTACACCTACATGTACATGTATAACAGGATTACTGAGAAGGATCGATCCTTTGACCTCATGCACGGCCCAACCGACATACACTCTAACCACAGAGCTGGATTTCTAACGAAAATGTACATTTTAATAAGATCAATTATAATTTTACAGTAAGGCTATTACTTGTTGCAATTTTAAAATTGAACTTATTCTACGGGGCTGATATGTAACAACTGTATTATTTTCACCTAAAAAATGTTTTAAAATACATGTACATATTTTGTTTATCTTACTACATTGTACATGTATAATATATAAGATATTATCTTTTTATTTACATTTTCTTGTAAAATAATTATGTACATGCATGTACCGATAGTGATGAATAATTAATTAGCATACATATAAGAGCAAAACTTATTTTTAATTGAGTCAATTTAACATTACATTGAAATGAACAACCATTGTGATTAATGTACATTCTGTAGCACTAGGTACAATATTGCAAATGTTAAATATAAATACATGTACGATAACACCAATTTGGCACAAGTACATGTAGTCTGCCAAGAATAGATTTTCTAATCTTGTTCATTTTTCCTACTTCCAAAGAGTTCATGGCTGCGATTAAATACTAGAATAGTCATCACCATGCAACACAACTCAATGGTTATAATGATATTTAGTGCTAAAGATACGCAGATTAGCACATTATTACGTCTACCGGTACATGACAACAAATTACATGTATGTGTTTAAGTTTAAAAGATAAAAATAAAAATAAATTTAGAAAAAGAACCTTCATGCAGCACTAACTCAATGTTTTATGATGATATTTAATAAAATAGGATATGTTGATTTCTACAGTTTACTGTTTGCATGACAACAAAACATGGTGTTTAAACTTAAATGATTAAAAGTAAGGTTAATTTAGAAAAGAAACCTTCATGCAGCACTAACTCAATGTTTATAATGATATTTATTACTAAATGTATAATCATGTCTACAATTTACTGTTTGTATGGCAATAAAACATGGTGTTTAAATTTAAAAGATTAAAATTACGATTAATTTAGAAACGGTCTCTTCATGCTGCACTGTTAATGAGAATTGAAAAACAAGCGAAACTACTGTCCTTGTTCATCTACATAATTGTATACATTTATTATACGACTACAAAATTGTTCCATTTACAATATACGCATCCATCATTATAAATAGCATTTCGAAAAGTTATAACACTGTTTAAGATCACGCTATTATCTGCAGTGCAGCCCAATGTTATTTCCACTCAGATCTAGCTGAATGTCTCTTGTCACGTGGTGTCT
>JAULBR010146486.1:0-17591 GCA_032355825.1 Melanodrymia aurantiaca | reverse complement strand
ATCGCTATAAATAGGATTTTGAAAAGTTGTTACACTTTTAAGGTCACGCTATTATCTGGAGTGCAGCGAACCGAGAATCCAATGTTATTTCTACTCAGAGCGAGCTCCATGCCTCTTGTCACGTGGTGCCTATTTTCCCGCTAAAAACGTGAGCGATTCTCTTTAGTCGACACAAAACATTGATCAAACCAGACATTTACCCCATCCCCTCTAATTCCAAACATTGTTCACGCACCCCCCTTAATTCCAAACATTGTTCACCCAACCCCCTTAATTGCAAACATTGTTCACCCACCCCCCTTAATTCCAAACATTGTTCACCCAATCCCCTCTAATTCCAAACATTGTTCACCCACCCACCTTAATTCCAAACATTGTTCGGATTGTGAAAAATACTGACATTTATTCAGTCAATTTAATATCATTACACAGACACACATAGCCATCTACATTAATGTTTATTTCAATAATTAATCGTTATTATACATCATTTATTAATGCAAGAGGTATTCTGGTATATACAAGTGAATTGTACTCTGTTTGGGAACGGATTTGTATATTGTTCTTTTACATCGGATGAGCTTTACTGTCATCTGTGCATCAAGTTGTTCAGTTTGTTAAAGGATGTGCATAAATATCAATGTGTTCCATTGGGGATGGCCCAGAGTATAACTAACTGACATTAATAAGCTGTTATTGGATGTAAAATGCACGCTTATAGTGTTGTAAGATATATTTTTATTAGTTATAACTTGTTGCCATAAGTCATTTAGGATTATACATTAATGTGTTTATCATAAACAAATTATGTGATAAATTTGTAAACGCCAGATTTTAATTCTGAATTGCTTGTAATTTTGCACAATCTACACATGACAACTTTGTGAAAATAATACAAAAAACCATATTTGTACAGATGGAGCAATTGTTTGGTTGACAAATTATATAACAGATCAAACACGATAGCACGCTGGAAGTAGAAGAAAGTTGTAGTCCAAGTTTAATGTGTTTCAGGAGATCTATACAGCATGGAAAAATACCATCCAAGCTTTTGATGCATGTCGGTTTAAAATCGTTGCATAATTGTTCTTAAGTATGCTGCCTGTAAAATGGATAATAATCTGATGATGCACACATTCCTGGATGAAAACACAATACTATGACAGCTCATGACTTCAGCATCCAGCAAGAATAGAATTTAAAGAAAAACGAGTGCTGATGTGTATCATGATGTGGTCGTCTTCTTGTTGCTGTCGGTAACCACCGATTTAGCTTTTAACGCAGCTTTGTATTCTTCTGCAAGAGCAGGATTTTCACTTTCCCACGTTGCAGCTGTATTTTTGTCCAACCAATCGGAAGATTTAATCTGGGATTGCAGAGTTGTGAGCAAATCTTCCAATGATTCAGCACCTGAAATATTTATAATTAAAGGAACATTGAAAAATGGTAGCTCAGGCCGAGAAAAAAAAAGTTACTCGTTTCCTATTACATGCTGGAAAAATATAGGGTAGGTAGGTAGGAAAAACATTTTATTTATGGATATTAACTAGGTGTTGATAGGTGTTACTAGTTTTGGAATATTTTCGTGGAAATTGATTTTATATTAAAAAAATGTTTTGGACATAGGAAAAAAGATTTAGGGTTGGCAGGTTCAAATTAGGGTCGGTCGGGTAACCGGAAATGAACACTATTTTATGATACGCCTCATTAATATTATGATCACGATTGCCAGTTTTTATATCATATTCAAAACACTTCATTGTTCACCACTATTTGACATTGCATATATACCGGTAGTTTGCATTATGTAAAATACAGAAATAAACTTTACATAATAATTATATCACCAAATTGATTGTGCCATTTTTATCGCAAAGTTACTCGCGCACCTTTTATTATTATTAGTATATTATTTGCACCATTTATATTAATTGTGTTATTCAACTTTCCAATAGTCAATTTCCCTTTGATTTTGAGCAATTTTCCATCTGCTCCAGCATATGTCTACATATCACAACTTCTGAGATACATGTACATTAGGGCATGTTCATTATATGTCAATTTTAAGCAACGCCATGTCCTTCTGCTTTAGAAGTTGTATTCATTGACTCGCGAAAACTTTTTAAAAGTTCCATAATAGAAATTCATGAGATGATGCATCGGTCAATGACACAGATGATGCCTAATGTAGAGCAGGATATGCTAATCTTTCTTAACTGATATCATCACTGCTTTCACTGCAATATCCCTTCGACTCTGCCTTTGCAAAGATACGCATTTGGCCATGTCAATATTTGGTCGTTTAGATTATTAACCATGCCATTTAACATACATTCAAACTCCAAAGCATGTACTGCAAAGATGTCCAACTTATGAGAAAACATCCTGCCACAACCCAGAACAATCGGAGAAAAACTTTGGGGTGAAAGAGACGACCTGCTGCTGACTGTGGAGTTCATGGAGGCAGCAAAACTCACGATCTGAATTCAAAGAGCATTAAGAAACTGAACGCAGAAGAAGAAGAATTTTAATCAGAAATGGTATCAAAGAGACTAAGTTTTGAAATAACAAATTATCCAAGAGACTGAATTTTGAACTGACAAGAATTCCAAGAGACTGGAATTTGAAC
Source organism: Melanodrymia aurantiaca (assembly GCA_032355825.1). NCBI lineage: Eukaryota > Metazoa > Mollusca > Gastropoda > Neomphalida > Peltospiridae > Melanodrymia > Melanodrymia aurantiaca. The sequence continues at coordinate 14,962 of JAULBR010146486.1, read as the reverse complement.
TAATGATTGAATTTTAATTGTCGCTATATATTCTACAATGGTTTTTAAAATCAGATGCTATGGTTTCCAATACCTTTTATGGTTTCAAAATGTTTTTGTCTCCCAACACCCATCGAAAACGATTATATTGATTGATTCCTCTTCTTGTTATTAAAAGTAATGTCATATGTACCTTGTTGCTGTGTTAACCTGAATGTGTCTATTCTTTCATTCAGCATCGTCCAAGCCAACTGAAGATGAAAATGTCCAATATGAAGTTCTGGAAGTCTGACGATCCATCCGGTAGCAGTAAATATGCAGTAGAGACCACAGCATAGAATGAGATCTCCTTACACTTGCAAACACCACACAACTGACAAGTACTACACACTACAGGCTGCAACATCGACGTGGATCTCCACACACTTGCCTACAGTACTACAGACTGCATTAACACACTACAGACTGCTAACATGCTACAGACTACAGCATCAGTATACCACAAACTGCAGCAATACACTACAGACAGCAGCATCAATATACTACAGACTACAGCATCTACAGACAGCAGCATCAATATACTACAGACAGCATCATCAATACACTACAGACAGCATCATCAATACACTACAGACAGCAGCATCAATACACTACAGACAGCATCATCAATACACTACAGACAGCAGCATCAATATACTACAGACAGCATCATCAATACACTACAGACAGCAGCATCAACAGACTACAGACAGCAGCATCAATATACTACAGACAGCAGCATCAATACACTACAGACAGCAGCATCAATATACTACAGACGGCATCATCAATACACTACAGACAGCAGCATCAATACACTACAGACAGCAGCATCAACAGACTACAGACTACAGCATCAACAGACTACAGACCTCAACATCAATATACTACAGACATCAAGATACTACAGATGGCACCATCATACACATCACAGATTACAGCACAAATACACTGCATACAGCAGCATCAATATACTACAGACTCCATCAACAGACATTTAGATTTTCTGGCACTTGCCTACAAGACAAACTTGGCCAATACTACACTACAATCTTCACAAATACACTACAAATGGTATCAAGACAAATTTAGATTTCCATCCATTTATATTTCCATCCACTGGAGTAGAATGCGAGCTACCAAACTGCATCAACAGACATTTAGATTTCTACCTGGTTGCCTCAATTCGAGAGTTTATTTTATCACTGGCTGCTCACCTGTTTATTGCTATTGTACCACACGTTTGTCGTGATACTTTAATATACACTTTTAATTGTATGACGCTTCAATTTGCTGGAAATGTTTTTAAAGACAAAAACAAAACGTGAGATGAAACTGGGAAATGACTACAGATCTGCACCACATTGTTTACAGTTATTTTTATCTTTGTATATATGGAGAAAAAGGTTTTATCAATAAGATTTTAAAGATATATATATCAATAGAGGAAAGACGTAATTTATAAGTTGATACGTTAATTCAGTAAGCATTCCATTCCTTCAAGTTCTCACTCGGTTTGTATGTGTGATATATTTTAAGATTTGTGTATTTTACCGGATAATGTCCAATTACCACATGTATGTATTTATAAAATTATATTGCAATCATTTAATACTTTGTGAGATACACAGATGTCATTCCGTTAGGCAACTGTGTCCATCTTATTTCATATGGACCTTTTAAAGTTTTAAAAAGGAAAATTAAGACTGGTTGATTATTTTTTTTTTACATGCTATCTATTTCAACGAACAACTGTTTTGTATGATTTGTTGTATTGATAAAGTTGATTGTGGATAGATGGGATTTTTTATTTAAAATGAATAGTCGTTAGACTTGATGACTATCCTAACATAATGACTGATAGGGACAGGCCCGTAGCCAAGATTTTGAAGGTGGGGGTGGTCGTTTAGGCTACACAAGGGCGCTTGAATATTGAAATATTTAATATCGAAAAAAAAATTCTCTGGTAGGGTGGGGGCCGGATGGAATCTATGACCACTCCGACCGCCCCATTGGCTACGGGCCTGGGTTATGTCAGGCTTTGTTTGTGTAATGTATTTGAGAGAAATAGAAAGTTTTATATGTCTGCAGTAATATTGTCATAATGCAATGTGATGTGTATGTTAACTGTAAGTAATTGAGTCGGCTTTTTAAAAAACACATTTCGACAAAATGCTGATAGGTTACAGCATGAAGCTTTTACTTTTTATTACGAAACTTAATGCAAGTAGTTCTTACGATTATGGCTCATTCTGACTGTGTCTGTTTTTAAAGATGAGTCTGTAAATATTAATGCAAATTGATTGTTATATTTTTACAATGTGACCTATCTGTGATATAGTGAATGGCTTGAACAAATTGATTTTAATTTAGCTATGTTTTCAGTTGAAATATATTTTATTTTTCTTAAGGACCAGTGAATTGTATATTTTTTGATTTTCCAATAGTGGTAATCACTTTTTAGTTTATTATAAAAATTATTTCTTTCCGCACTTCAAAATTTTATTTTTTAGTTATTTTGAAGTAGTATAGGCACTTTATTTTTACACTATTGCACTTAAAAATAATAAAATGGCTTTCTTTTCCTCCTCTCAACCTGGTGCAGTCAATACTTACAACATTTTTAATCAGACTGAGGCAACAATGAGTAATCAACACGTGCTATGCATGCACCATTGACAGGCCAGTAGCCAGGATTTTGAGAAGGTTTAGGGTTATGGTACATGTAGAGCATGAAGTTTGAGATGCATTTTTTTCGTTGACAAATATTGAGCAAAAATAGTTTTAAAAAAAATGTTCACATGGAGGAGGGGGTAGACTGACCTCCTATTGGCTACATACCTGACCAATCACCTGTCTCTTTTCAATGTTCAAAGCTTTGTTGAGGGGGGGGGGCGGGCTGGGTGGGTTACTCCTGCATCAGGTTGAGTATTGTCAGTAAAAAAATGAATATCCAAATTAATAATAAAAAAATTTGTTAGATTATATTGCTTATAAGAGAGCAATTACAATTCAGTGAACTATGCTGTGTGACTATGAATTGTGCGACTAATAACCGACATTTTTTATAACGTACGGTATGCAGATTATGAGTTGGTGCATTTAGTGAAGTTTTTGTTTTTAACTACTGTTTTAAGATCTTTTCATTTTAATGTTTTTCGATTTTCCATTTAAGTGGTATTTATCTGTATTTGCTTGTGACAAGATTTACCATTTTGCAATTTAATTTATATAGCACTTTGTTTTCAAGTAATGCTATTGTTGACTAAAATAGCATTGTATTTGTTGTTATTTTACAAACTTTTTTTAGAAGAAACTGTCAAAACTGAACTCTTCTTTTTGTAATCATCTCATTATAATAATCAAAACTACTAAAGTGTCATTAAATCAGATGATCTACGTCTTATACAATAATTCTATTTTGGTTACAACCTTTGATATTTGCACCTTGGTTGCATGGTTGAGTAGTGCTCAGATGGAGTTGGGGGAGGTTGCAGGTACCTGAATCTAAAGTAGACATGGACACTTTAAAAATCTTGACATGAGTGAAAACAAAAATTTTGTTTTATGTTTTAATGTTGTGATGGGAGGTTGCAGGTACCTGAATCTAAAGTGGATATGAACACTGAAAATCTTGACAAGATTGACAACAAAATTATTGTTTTATGTTTTAATGTTGTGATGGGAGGTTGTAGGTACCTGAATCTAAAGTGGATATGAACACTTTGAAAATCTTGACATGATTGACAACAAAATTATTGTTTTTTTTATGTTTTAATATTGTGATTGTATTTGGAAGAGACATGACAATGAATTGAATCCCACCGTTTTTCCAGTTTGCACAGAAAATGTTTAACGTTATTTGTATATACACTGTACATGTATATACACGTATCGAACATGACAAAAAGACATTAACATATGTTAACTTTACATATTATTTTGCTTTCAACTGATTTCTTTGTGAAAGTAATTTTTTGCAGATCTAGCATCACCATAATATTTACAACTATAATTCTGTACTACAACAAATATTAACAAGTATGAAATATTTGCAAATTTAACAAAGTCTTAACAGATAAATTTATTAATTTACAAAAAGTTTTGGTAGAATTTTTTTAATCATAATTTTGCTTTATGCCATTTCAGTTTAATTTGATTACGAACTAATATGTTAAAAATGCAAGGAAAGAAATGTTTTAAGTCAAATTATTTCAGTGATTTAATTTATAACATATTCCTTGTTACCACCAATTGCACACCTAATTTCTAACTCACAACCTTGAAAGACGACAAATAAAAATGATTATTAAATCAAGTAACTGGCATTAAACCGTTCCATTCTTGATATTGCATAAATATAACAAGAATGCGTACCATCATTTTTTTTACCCAGCATTAATCCTTAAATTTAACGTATAACTATTTCACTAGAATTCTATTTTCTGTATTTTATTAATATATTTTCAGAACAAAGCTCTTGGAATGTTTGAACACTTGATTTGTTTAGATGAGTCACAGAGCAATCAATTTAAATGCACAACTTTTTTCTTTTTAAGTAAATGTTTTGCCTATTTTGACTGCACACAATTTCCAATAATTTTTCATATGTAATTTTCCACAATTATTATGGTGTTGGGTCCAATATGTATATCAGACCAAGACTGCACTTTCATGATGCTGTTTTTTTAATATTCCGGTATACATGAATTTTTTTAGTATCTAGTATCAATTTTTCTTTATTCGATGTTCTATTCATGATCATGTTAAAATTGAATAAATTTGACCCAAGTTTAATCAGGTAAAAATTCCAGTATAGAGCTATCAATTTTTTTGGGTATAAAATGTGTTTGTAAAAAACACACAAATTAACTTCTATTCACACGAGTATTGTGACCTGGAACACGTTTTTAAGTATGATTAGCAACTGTTGATAACAAAATTGTCTTCAGATAATTGAGACATGTTAATACGTTTTGGTTTCTGTTCTGGAGTTATAAACGCGGTGGTACATCATATGACATCTAATTTTGTTTAAAGAGAATCGCTCACCGTTTTGGTGTGAAAACTGCAATCATGTGACGATGGGGTGAAGCGAGTTGTACACAAATTCATTTGCGGGCAACGGAAGAGAAAACACTGTCCTTGTTTATCTACATAATTGGTTTCATTTGCTAGTTTTGCTTTTTTTCCGATAATGCTGCCACAGTGTACCATTGGGTCACACCTGATACTATCATTGCTTTTACTGTTTCATGAGTACAAGCCGTATCAACTGTCGTAATGTCCCGTCGACTCTGCCGTGTGCAGAGATACAAATTTGGTTAAGTTATTGGTTGTGTTGTTTAGATTTCATTATTTGATCTTTGTTCGTCATCAGTTTGTCAAACTGACGGTGTAGTCTTGGTCTAAAGTATGAAGCACTTGCACTCCTCGTTGTATTGGCATAATACCCACAGTAGGCTACATGGCAACATTATTCATTAACTTGTTTGTGACTGTCTGAATATGTGAATATTATATGTCGACTGAGTGTCCGCAACATTATCCGCCCATGTTTTTCGATATCATTTCTACGGTGACTTTGTTGTTAGTCATGTTCGTCTAATTGTTGGTGATGCTGTTTTGTTTGTATCAGTTCCAGTTATACATACAAAGATTGGAACAATTTTTTTAAGTTGATGAACAAAAACTCCCATTTATTTCCAAATAAGATGTAACAAGCTGCAGTAAACTTTGATTGTAATGAACCTGGTAGCATGGGCAGGAGTATGGGAATAACTGTCTGCTATTTGGGATACTATATTCTACGCTACAAAGCAGCAAAAAGACTTCTTCTTTATAGTGGTTAATTCATTATTACTGTTTGTTATAGTGCAGGGATCGAAAAAATTCAAAAGGCACTATTCCATCTGAAATTTTACTATCCCTTTATAAAATATAGTATAGTAATTATTTGGTTTTATCTGCAGAGAAAAAAAAACGTTTTGTCGAGTCTTTATTGCGACCGAATTAAAGAACAAGCATCTTTAGAAGGAATAGTCACAAACAGATTTTATTATTCAATATTTTAATTTGGATGATGGAATAATCAAAAATTGATTTCACTATTTTTGGGAGAGTGGAATGGTCTATGTTTCGACCCCTGTAGCTGTAGTCTGTTCCAGGAAATACTGTCTGCCAGTTTGAATACAATGGAGCAACAAATGACTTAATTTATTGTTTTTGTAATGAATGTGATCGTCTTAAAAATGTATATATATTTTTATCGAAAAGTAGAAAGGTATTGGTTTTTTTATTCAGTTTGTTAAATAATCGGATCTTATCATAGTGATACTAAATCTCATTAGTAGTCATTTTTATGGAAAAGGAGAAAGGTATTGGATTTTTTATTCTGTTTGTTAAATAATAGGATCTTATCATAGTGATACTAAATCTCATTAGAAGATGACTTTTATCTTATCACTTTTTTGTACGACAAAACAATCTGAAATTTATATTTTTTATTATATTGCTTGCATCGTCTGTACATTTTATCTTGAATTCATTGAAGGTGTTGCCAATGTGAATGAAGACTATGTTAGTACAGTCTACTCTGTACACAACCCATGACATGACATTTTATCACAGCATACCATCAATGTCTGTTGCCATGTTTTTTCTTCCTGACAAAAATTTTATTATAAAATATTGGTGAAGAGTGTTAAGTTTTTACAAAGCTTTTAGATGTTAAAGCAACATTACTGAACGAAACGGTCAATGTTATTTTTACCTCATTTTTGCTTGTTTTCTCTGGTTATAGGTTTATATAGTGGGAATCAAAAGATGTTATTATTTGTATATTTTGAAATGTAGATTTATCAATAAAATATTTATTTATTAATATTTATCAATGTTAAATTAGTACATGTAGTTACTAACTAATCAAAAAACAAATTTTAAAATTTTTGTTTTTTTTACATTTTATATATGTAAATACTTCAAGTTATTTTGAATGACAAGTTTTTACATTTTGCAAACATTTACACTACTCAAAATAGATGCACTTTACTTCTAAAGATCACGTTTCTTTCTTTTTCATTAAACCTTTAGAACTTTTGTCTATATTAAAAATACATGTATGTTGAACATTTGGCGCCAACGCATTATTAAATCTGTTGACCCATCAAAGATCTGTTTTGATTCTCGAATGTGCACTCAAAACACTGTTTTCTTACAGTACTGGTACGGCATAATTAATACATGCACAGTTAGGTCATGTGATCTCTTGAAAATTTTAAACATATCAGTTTTATTTTGTCATTTTTGTTCGAATCGAACTATTATAATTTAGCTGCATCAAAGTTTTAAAAAATAAGTTTGTACATATATATATTATATAAAATTATATAAAATTAGAAATGTGATACTTTTTATAGTTTTTTTTAATTGCACAGGTGCACTTTGTTTTATGTGTACATGTCTAATGCTAATTTAAATTTATAGATCCTTTGATTATTTCATTAAGATAGAACTAGATATTGAGTAATATTGATTGTGTTTGGTTTCGGTACTAACATTGTATTTTTGACCGTTAAGTGCTAAATAATAGATCAAGCTTGAAATGATGCACTGACACCTGTTAAGTACTTATACATACATGTGTACTAATATAATTTATATATATACATATATATGAGATGACCAAAAATATAAGCACATTCCTACAAGGTACATGAATAGTGTGCATCCGTTGTTGCAATACTTATTGATTTGCATCCACGTGTATACTGCAGTAAAACTTGTACATATAAAAACTCTTAGGGCCACTTTCCATTAACGCGATTTCGCGATGTTTCCGCACGCGAGTTTATCGATATAGTGCATTTACATTGTACCCTTTCCATATACGCGTTTCCGCACGCGAGTTTATCGATATAGTGCATTTACATTGTACCCTTTTCATATACGCGTTTCCGCACATTTTCAGCACGCTGAGAAAAAAGTCGATTGATGAGCGATTTTTCAGCACGTTTTTTTCCGCTCTGACATGTCATAACGCGAAATTGATCTTTATTTGACAAGATAAGGTATTTATTAAACAAATATTGTGGAATAATTAAAACGCTGATATGGAAACGCACATTTCTGTGTGCGGAAACGCGTACAAAATCGCGTTAATGGAAGGAAGGCCTTGGGCTAGACTAACCTGTATTAAACAGCCACCCATGGGGTAACAAATTGAGGCCTCTTATGACAGGTCACTGCTTACTACAGGTAATCATATACTACTGTAAAACTCGTGTGTCGCGTGTGTCTATTAAACATTTTAGTGCCATATTTTGCATTGCTTAAAGTTTATTGTAACCACTTGGTTTTCGGCAAATGGCTTTTGCAAATTTCAGTAACATTGTTGAAACAATAAATACACTTGTAGATGCTTAAAGTTTATTGTAACCACTTGGTTTCGGCAAATTGCTTTTGCAAATTTCAATAATATTTATGAAACAATAAATACACTTGTAGATGGAACTGTGATCAATGGAAAGCTAATTTGTATTTACTAATTAATGTCTGAAGACCATTTCCGTTTACTAATTATTATATTAATTCTTTAAAATAGCGCGCACAAAAAATCACAATTCTGGTTCAATCACAACTTTTCAAATGCATGTACTCTGTAAAGTTAGAAGACTTTGGAAATTGTTTTTTTTTTCCGTAATTCACAAATAAACTTTTTTAAAGGTAGATAGGTTTTCTCTTTTAAATGGAACAGTTGTTATAGGTGCAATTTGCATATTTATACTTTTATACGAAATTAACTTCAAAATATATGACAAAGGAATGTATAAACTTTTATTTTAATGCATTTATTATGCACCTTTTATTTGAACCCCTTTTACTTTAAACCCCTCTAAACATAACCCCATGTAAACTGAAATTCCCTCTAAACTGAACATGGTCTCAAGTTTGTTCTGTTTAGAGGGATTTCTCGGTATATCTATATAATTAAATTTTTTATTTAGCACTTATTGTGCAGGAAATCCCGAATATGAATTTATCAGCTGGAATACTTCAAGTAAGGCAATTCGTTTTATAGGTGTCCCATACATAGATCAGGGGTTTGGAATACTTCAAGTAACGGCAATTCGTTTTATAGGTGTCCCATACATAGATCAGGGTTTTGGAATACTTCAAGTAACGGCAATTAGTTTTATAGGTGTCCCATACATAGATCAGGGTTTTGGAATACTTCAAGTAATGGCAATTCGTTTTATAGGTGTCCCACATATAGATCAGGGTTTTGGAATACTTCAAGTAACGGCAATTAGTTTTATAGGTGTCCCATACATAGATCAGGTTTTACTGTATGTTCTTGTTTCATGAATCTCAGGCTATGTGTGTATTGTTAATGTTGTATATATTCACATGAACTGTTTTACGTTGTGCCATTAATCTATATAGTTTGATTGTAATTTCTACTCTGCTAGCTTGATGTATTAAACAAAACAATTGTACAAAATGCAAGATCAATATAGATCTACTTTTATGATCATTTTATTATACAATGTATTTGATGTCAAAGATAATTTCATCGGATGACAAAAATTAATTTTAAATAAAACACATTTGAAGCTGTGAGTGAATTTTTCTCAAGTTCCAATGTTAATGTGAAATATAAACAAATCCGAAATTTACATTAATTTCAGTTTAACAATATTTGAGTGTTTCAATTATGGCTTGCAATTGTTAAATATAACCGGTATTTTCACATGCATTGTATTTGGAGTATTTTACAAAATAAACCTGTTTCCTGATATTATGTTGTATTTTTTGTATTATTATCTTAATGATAAACAAAAATCATGGGGAATTTAAATCACATTGTGTTAATATAATGGTTATACACACAAACTAAACTAGCAACTAGCTAAAATATGCTAAACTAGCAACCCTCATTAAATAAAGTTTTATTATTATTATTATTATTAATACAATGGGTTTTATTAAAGTAACTAAAAGTACAGAGTTTTAACAGATTAAATACACATTTCATTTTTTAATGGATTTATGAATAAATGTCACTACCTTTTTTTAATAGCCCTTCAACTATTAAAATTATCTTTGTTATACTTTGGTTTTTTAACCTATTGCATGCATACAGCAACACCCATCAAACTGCAATGAATTGAGACTAAAACACATAAGTATATCTTAATAGTTTATTCACATTTGCACTTAGAATAAAACACCAAACATCTCAACAGTTGATGAAGATGTATATGAACACATGAAAATGATCAATATTCCTATTGTTGATTGACTGAAGAAGATACACTAGATTCCTCTTATTGGCATAGGCCAGGTGCATGAAAATATGTGCTATAAACCATTTGGACCAAAAGGGGTTTATTAAGTGAAGTGAATTGTAGGCCTAGTCAGTAGTGCATGAAAATATTAACCATTTGGACCTAAAGGAGTGTAATTAAGTGAATTACAATTAACAATGCCCAGTAATAAACAACTACAATGATAATTCTAAAATATATTGTATGAAAAATATTTTTACCATTCCACCCCCTTTCCCACCCGAATTATAATAGTCAATTGTAGATGTAGAATCGGCTGATTCTGGTAATTTATATGCAAATAACCAGAAAATTGACAATTTTCTATTCATATTATGATTAGATTTTGTACGGGTTCTATTTTGGTAGCAAATGGTTTTGAATGGTAAAAAATATGCATATAAGCAATTTATGCTGTAAACCAATATGCAAATAAGTGGAATCTACTGTAATACCATAGTACAGGTCGATGTTTTGGAAAATGACACACTACTACAAACACAATGAAAGGCCTAAATGGCTTTTGTAGAAAGGCATACAAAAATTTCGCCACAAGTTCTACAAAAGATGCAGTACCCACTATTCATTGGAAGGAAGAGATCTTGTTATGTACCGTTTCAATATAGAGGAGACTGCACATTATATAAAATTTGACAAATCGGTCGAGTTTTAAAATTTTATCCGAGAATCAATATTGCAATCTGTCGGCTTAAACAATGCACCACATCCCGAGCTGTTTTAAGAACTCCAGGTCCATTTTATTATTTCACCGTTACACTGGACACAATTTAACACAGTCTTTGTACTTCGTAGCAGTCTGTGCCCATGGGACTCGACTAGATATGAATACCTTAAAAAAGGTTACAACGAACAAGCTACAGTTTTAACATTGTAATTTCAATTTCTTCCATGTCATGACTCCAATCTTAAACAAAACTTTTTTTTTTTACCTTGACCTTTCATCTTTTCTTGAATATGGTCCAATTCATGTTGTTGAAAGTATTCAAATTAAAGTAGCAACGTTTACAATGAATCTAACTCCAAAATAGTCTGATAGCTAATACATGTGTATTGCTAATCAAATGAAGAACAAATGTCGAATGTTGCCTTGTCCATGATACTTTCTTTTTGCATGATTGTACTCTATATGAATATGCAAATGAAAACTTCAACAATTTTCTTTATAATATAGCAGTTAAAAAGCATATTCTAATTTTAAAACCTGCACTGCAAAAAAAATATGTTTACATGCCCTAAGTTCTCTGCTTGTTAAAAAATATAAATTATTATCATGCAATTAACATATGTATATTATACAAGACCTAAAATAATATATTGGAAGGCAAAACTCTAAAAAGCAATACAAAACATTATGCAATAATTTACAATAAATGTATAGTATTATATGAAGACTTCAGTGGTGAAAATGGTGTACAGAGATCCATAGCTGATTATAACGTTTACCATACAGTAATTGCTATAAAACATGAAACATAATTATAAGTGACAAATAAATAGCTTGTACATGTATTAATGCAATATATAAAATAATATACAATGATACAACATCCATTCACACTAGTATTAATCACAGACAGAACGTGTTTCTTGTGAATAACTTCCAGGGTTCTGCCCTGAGTATTGAAAATATGTTGGCAATGCAATTAGTGTGGTGTGTGGTAATAATTATTTAAAATATACCCGGTACATACTAAGTTTGGGCAAATTTTGTAATCCAGGTAATTTTTAAAATATGAAATAATTAAAAGCAAAAGTCTTTGTCTAAAACCATCCAGCTTTAAAACAACAAAGTTTAAAAATAAACTCGACGTTTCGTCTGTATAATACATGTAACTAATTTTTTTAATATAAAATGTAATCTAGCTACCGGTAATTGTTTAAAAATTAAATGTAATATAGCTAATTTATTAAATATTAAATGCAATCAAATTTTGTTAATATTCTGTGTAATGTAGCTAACTTTGAATATATTCTGACGCATAAAGAGAATTTAAAAATAATATGTACCGTACTACAATTTTCTTTAACGGTAAACGTCCTGTAAAATTATTATACTTTGTGTGCTGACAATTTGTTACCAGAGCCATACTGTACACTGTACAGTCTCGTATGGACAGAACCCTGAACTACAGTGTTACTCGAAACAAGAATATAAATATTAAATTAAACTGGACTGTACTGTTGACTAACTATAACAATGATGTTACCATATAAAGAGATTCAAACAAGCTCGTCAACTAAATGTTATTCTGCATTGATCAGACTTGAAAATAAGTCTTACCAAACTGAATACAGACAATGTTACCTGATTTGCATGTTCAGTAGTGATAAGTCATATAATAATATTAGGGTGATAGTTTAAAACCACCAGGCCTGATAATAAAATAGATTATTACACCTGAGTGTGTGGTATACACAATTTTGGACAATAATTTGTATTCATTCCTTTGCTCTCATTTGAGAAATACACAATTTCCAAATAATATTATATTCTATTTAAATTTTATATGGCACTCAAGCTCCAGAGGTTCTAGAATACGGTGGCCCGATGCCCATGGCCAATGTTTTACTGACTCAGGCCACTAAACAAATACTTTCATTAAGTGAATATTTAAGCACGGCCAGTGAATTTATAAATTCCCTAGCCCCATGGCCAGTGAAATGTTTTTAAATTCTAGAAGCCCTGAGCTCATACAATAATCTGTTTCTTGAACATTCATTTACATAAACAAATTACTAGAACATCCAGACCAAGCCAATACTAAAATGAGACACTTTTACAGTTCACTCCACACCACGGTTATATATTGTTTACAAAATGTACACGTTAATATTATTGACAAGATAACAAAAATACATTATTAATAGGACCAAAATGGTCTTGTCAGTAGCATGTTTTAATAATAATAATTAAAACTATTTACATCACAACTGCTGCGGAAGGCACACTGGGATTTTGAATGATCATTTCTATAACATTTGCTATACAACAATTTTAAATCTTTACTAAAAATAACCTTTTGTAAGAAGAGCTCATTTATTCCACCCGGTAACTAATATTTTGGATGCAATTTGCTTCATACATCATAATATGATTGATGACTTCCCCATTTCAAAATTCCTGGTTTTCTACAAAAATTCATTCCCCACACCCAATAGTCACAAGCATTTAGTTGACCTTATATTAATTAACAAAACTAATATTGCCCAATTACCAAACTACCAGAAATAATACATTTTAAACAAATTAATGTTATTGGATACAATTTTTCACTATTCAAGTATTTATCATGATGCTGTAATACTTTGAATACAGCTCGTTTATGCTATAAATTAATCAAACTGTAAAAACAATTAAAACAAAGAAAATAGTAGTAAGATGGAAGAGAAATGATCATTTCCACGCCGTCTGTTCACATAACTAATGTTTTATATACCGGTCACTAAATATAACCATCAGGATAGTCGATAAATTTGTAATATTATATTATATGAAACAATAATGCAGAACAAATTCAGATGTTTTGGTCATCAAGAATTGGAGAAATCTACACAAAATGCTAATGTTTTCAGTTTTCTTTCTCCCAAACACATGACCACATCTTAGAATGTGTACAAGCTTCAAGATCATGCATTAAATTAGTATTATATGAATACATCACAATGGCTACATGAGACTCATTACATAGCGAAATGATATGATAAAAATGATATGATATATATATATATGTATGTAATCGAAGATGAATTACATTTTATGTACAATATTTTTAACATATCTAAGTTTATGTTCAGTGACACATACATGTACAATATAACATTATACAATTACAATACGACTTATAACATACAACATAAAATCATACAATACAATACACATATTAATGTTCAAACAACATTCTTAAACCAGATCTAAGTATGACATTATATTTTTAAGCAACATATTAAGTTGTAATTAGATCACTAAAACGTATATTAATGATCAAAAAACAGGCTTTAAAGCTAGATATTTATGAGTTATATTAACATTCAAACAACATGTCTCAAAGCTAGATCTAACACAAAACATTACTTTATTGATCATTAAGTTAATAAAATAAATAAGCATATTAAAGTGAAACCGATTAAGAGTTTTTAGCACCAAATTTAAGAGCTCACCGTGGCACACCTAAACTAGTTACAAAATATCTTCATGGCAATAAATCTGTAATAGATTAAAGTTGCGCTCCCTTACAAATGTGCTAGACAGGAAGCGAATTTGGAACCAGCAGTTAATTTTCTATGCTTCAAGCTGTGACGTCGTGCAAGCATTCCCTAGTCACGCGGTCAAACAAATAGTCTATAAGATCTAACAATAAAATACATGTCACGGCACACTATTACAGTATAATAATAATAATAATACCACAGTGCACTTCAGCAGTTTTAGCTCACATGTAACATAAAAATTTACTGGAATAAAACCGTGAAAAAGGACGACCCTTCACTTGTCCGCCATCTTGTGTTCTTTCTACGCCTGGGGCGGTATTTATCAAGCGACTTAAGTCAGAAATAAGACTTACGTCTAAGAAAAAACTTAAGTCTCTACGATTGTG
>JAULBR010146375.1:0-17591 GCA_032355825.1 Melanodrymia aurantiaca | reverse complement strand
TAAGGATTCGTTCAAACGTCTGTTTTTATTAAATGCTACGCCAATATTATTCCAATTTAAAGTCTTTGTTGTTTTTTTCTTTATATTTGGGTTAAATTACTGTATAATAGAATGTCTCATTTTTATTTTGTTGTGACAAAAATCTATTGATATTACAAGCAATAATAATACAAAAAAGTTCCATTAAGCAGTATTAGGTACGCAAGGACGGTAGCATTCGTCTTTAAAACTAGGCATTGTTTCTTTAATATGCATTCCCAGTGGATATTTACATTCATAAAATAGATCTCTCATATACAATTTTCTTTACGTTAGTTGTAAAGTACAATAAATTAAGAAAGAAAAGAATTTTGATGCAAAACATCCCTTCTAACATGGACATGTGAAAGTAATTATGTCTCGATAAGTAACGCGCTTGTTTGTTTGTTTTATTTCGCGGAAAGTAAAATAAAACATGATTACAGGTAAATAGAGGCGCTAAGTACAGGTAGTACACTGGTTGGTTAGTTAATTAGTTAATTATAACTTATTTACGTGCTTATATCCAATTAAGGTTCAAGCACGTCTGTCATGGTCACGCAATACCGACTCCAACCTAAAGCGAGTGCTCCGCATGGCTCAATGGGTAAGTGTACTTCTACTTACACCGACCAGTGTCCACAACTGGTTACCAAAGGCCATGGTATATACCGTCCTGTCTGGGGAAGTGCATATAACATATCCCTTGCTATTTATCAAGTGTAGAGGGTGTTTCCTCTATCATACTAACATTAACTTCTGTCCTCGACAGGCAGTCGAGGCAGCTTGACTTCCTGACCGTGAGAGACGTGTTTGAACGTTAATTGGATCTAAGCACGTAAATAAGTTATAAACAACGAATTAATGTAAGGGCGATACGTTGTCCTTTTGTCAGTGATAGATTCCAGGTTTTTAAGATCCCCACCTATTTCTGTTTCTGGCTTAAATCCACATTTGTGGGATTTAAGGCTGAAAGTGACGAAGAAAATAACCGGTTTGTGACAGAATAATCGATAGTGTAAAGAATAAGTCAAATTAAAATCAATAAAACCAAGAAACTGTTACCATCAGAATGTTGGCTTTACTAGACCAAGTTGTTGGATTAACCTAAGGAATGGATTGATTAGTAAACGAAAGAAAGAATGAAACATTCAACCACTAAAAATAGAATACAAATAATTGATATGAATGAATTTATTATTGCGGGAATCCATAAATAACCGTAGTGTAAAATTACACATGCAAACAAATACTTAATTAGCGTCAACGGAGTTATTTTTGTTCTTTAAAACAAAATTCATCATCCCAATTTGAAGTTTTGTAAATGTTTGCAAGAATACGCAAAAATAAACAAGTTGTACAAAATTGATAAAATTGTAGTGGACAATTACAGTATACCCACTGTAGATATACGAATGCTATAGTATGCCTATGTAAAAGGAATAGAAGTCCGTATGAATCTAGGTCCAAAACAATGTATAACGCACTCGGGCTTACATACCTACATGTAGGATTCCTATAGTCCAAATCAGATTGCATAAATCACAGTTTTATTGGTTTCTTTTCCATACATCAACACTAGGACTTGTTGGTAATATACCGTTACATAGCTCAGTCTATTAAATATTTTGTTTCATTCTATACATGTTTTCCATTTACACCGGTTTAAATTTGATACGAACCGATCTCAAATTGTATATCAATGCTTCAACCGTGCAATATTCAAAATCGTCTTTTTTAAATCTACGTTTGTCTTGGTTGCATATCCCCTAAATATTACAAACGCTATTGACATGGTTTCTTTTACACTAATGCTGTACCCAACTGTTAACTATGAATCAAAGTAAACAAAAACACGTATGGCCAAAACCCACTTCGTTAAAATCTCTTTGGTAACATTGGGTTAATGATAGTGCAAAGTATTACCAATTGGCGTACACGTACCGTAACTGTTTGTACATAGTTAATTGGTGTTCTTAGATACAAAGTACAACAGACATGTACATGTAGTGCGCGCGGAGCTCACAATTGAAACAAAATGGCCTTTACTTCTTAAAACGCTTCTTTGAATTGCACATTAACAAATTACCCTAAATATGCGACCAAATTCAGCGCACATGAATGATTCAGAAGTAAATAATTATTGCTGATAGTATTAGTTCTCTCATGTGGACACTCGCGGGTTTTAACAAGGATTCTACTGTACTTGCGCATCTAATGTTATTTACAGCATGTTTCTGATGAATAGAGCATTTCTGTTTAATAAAATGAATATTTACTTACATCTTATGGCTTACAATATCGATGTATGTATATAATGTGTTTTCGGTCTTCCCTTTTGCTATAGTAGCTTAAAATAAAATGTTATCATTATAATTTTAATGAATAAAAAATGCCATATTATTCAGAAATATGTTAGAAATAGCATTAGAAGCGCACGTAGAATATTATATAGTTGAACAGTTGAGAATAGTTTGCGATTGAGGCACGTGTGGAAACTTTTTAAAGTTATTATAACCATTTAGATGGATATACATGTACTATCTTAATGAGGAGAATCATGTCATTCTACTCACGCGTGCATACACAACATTAATTATAAAATAATAATTTAACACATCTTACCCTTGGTACTGTCTTCGCCATTCCATCTACATTGGAATATGACACGTTGAGGGAAGATGTTCCGGAGTAACCATTCGAGGTTACTTTGTTACCAGGTAACTGGAACTTCACCTGTCCTGTGTACAGCAATAACACCAACGCTGCCAAGCTGGCACTTGATATCATAAAGAAACAGAACAGACAGCAAAGACATTTCTCCCTTGTATCCCGATTCCGGTTACGAGATTTCTCCAAGTCCATAGATTCCCTCCAGTGTATGGGTGAGTGTCCGGACTCGGGGGTCGAGTGTCCAGAATCCTGCCGTGAATGCTGTTCCTGGAACGTCAGACAACTGTCGTCATGGCCGTCGCACGACTCTGACGGCGCGACCGTGAAGACAACGCCGTACCTATCCATCATGTTTCGCTTCCTTCCGTCCTACCTCGGGGCGAAAGTTTAAAGAACTCACAACGCGCCAAGGTCTGGTTCTGGTCACGAGGGCGAAATCACAGATCGGTTCTCAGCTATTTGATTATCGGTCCTGATCAACAGGGCCCTGAATGAACTATTGTGAGAGTCTGCGTTGAGATATTTTCATGCTACGGATGCTCCGTTATATATGGAAAGAGAATCAATTCTCGTCACGAACTTGTGTGATCCGCTAATCGAATCACTCACGTGGCCAAGAGAACATCGCAAAAGTTACGAACTTGAATGGAGAAAAGAAATATTTCTCTTTTTTATTAGATAATTTGTTCTGCAAACGGCTTCTGTATATCTCTAGATTTTTAAAGTCAATTAGGCTCGCGCTCATTTATTGTGGACGGCACCACAGCATTGTTGGCATTATAAAGGCATCAAAGACTATTCCCTGAAAGCCAATTTCCCAATCTTTTCCTGGTTCATTGATTTTGACCGCAATGGCTATACAAGCTTTGTTCTAGCGCTCACTGCTATAGCATGCTTTGCAGCTCGGCAGACAAACAGTTGTCACGCGAGGATATTCACTGTCAGACCTTCCCGCCTTTACACTCAAGCCTACCATAGCCTACCATTTAATACTATTATGTGAGTGGGTTATCTTTTCTTCGCTTCCAAGTGCTCAAAACCAATAAGACGTTAAAGGGACAGTACGGAATTTTAAGACGACTGCCACAGTGTGTGCGCGTCTTATGCCAATTGTAAGATACATGTAGGTCTGGCTAATAGAGCATTTCTTATTATTAACATTAACATTTACTTACAATATCATCCAATGTGTTTCTAGTCATCAACATTATTATAGTAGCTTAATGTAACCTTTTATCTAAAATAATTTATTGTAGGCAAAAATACAAGGAACATATCAAGCTACTATAAACGCATTTGATATGCATAATATTTATATTGAAATTCAATATAAATATTATGCATATCAAATGCGTAAGCAATAAAACGAAAGAAAATATCAATTTTATAATAAAAATGACACAAATAGCATTAGATGCGTAAGTACGGTGGCACTCGTCTTCAAACTCGGGACTGTCCCTTTGCTATTGTTGAGGTTTTCTGTTTACTTCCATTCAATACAGCAATAACAATGTATGTGCGTACTTTTATTTATCTTTTTTCGCTTCCAAGATTTAAAGAATATATAAACTATTGTACAGTATATACATTTTTGTTTTGAAAGGAATAAGATATTTTTGTAATCGTTATACATGTATTTGTTTTTATTGTAATATTTAAAGAAAATGTGTTCAGACATACATGCAACGTGTACATCAATTATTAATTATACGATGTAACTTTTAGCTTATATTTCATTTTTACATAATATGATTTAACAAAAATTCGTATAATATTTCCCCTTTAATAACATGTATTGGCTAACACACTGTAAGTATAATAAATTAGCGTACGTGCGTCAGCTAGTGGTTTACTGTACGCTATCAGTATCACAAGCTATGTTTCGTACAGACAGGACTGTTTATACCACGGCCTTTGGTAACCGGTACTGGCAAACTAGTCGGTGTGCGAAACTATAAACATACACATTGAAACTTGCGAAGCACTCAGCGTTTAAAAATCCAATATGCCACGAGCATGATTCGATCCCATTACCTACGGATTTTGAGCACGGTGGTCGGGAATTGGTTTGTTGAATACCGCTTTTATATCTCGGCCACTTAAGTCTCACGAGGCTGTACGTAGTTTATTGACTACGTTATTTTCCATGTTTGTCCCAGACTATAATTAATTTCAATTCAGATTCATAGAATGCAACTTCGTTTTCTATCCTCTCGAAGTATGTAAATAGATTAATCTGAAACGGGGGTCATGAATGCCACATCTGGTGCCATCCACATAGTTAGTTAGTTATAACATATTTACGTACTTATACCCAATTGAGTTTCAAGCACGTCTGTCCTGGACACGCAGCCTAGCCGCCTCGACTAGCCGCCTCGACTAGCTTGTCTCTCCAGGACAGAATTAGTGTTTGATGAGAGAGAGTATATTATTTACACTTTCCTACAGATAGGATAGAACAAACCACGGTATTCGTTGTACCAATTTTGGCCACTGGTCGGTGTAAGTATTAGTACATGACCTACAAATGACTCACTCTGGATTAAAAAGATATCATGCCCAGATTGAGATACGAACCCAGTACCAACCAGTCTTAAAGCTGGTGCGTTATCCACTACTCCAGACAGATAGGTGCCACACATAATATTACAGTAACTGTTAGTTACTAGTATTTACGGGTATATATCCAATTGAGTTCGACTGCCTGCCCATGAAGTTAGTGTTAGTATGAGAGAAAATCAGCAAGGAATCTTTAATAATTATGAACTCTTCCCGCAGACAAGAGAGTATTATAGAAGTTAATATACCACGGTCTGTGTTAACCAGTAGTGGGACACACAGACCGATATAAGTGGTGTAAAACTACACCCAGAGACCCGCGAAGCACTTACAAGAGTTGGAGATAGTACTAAATCCTATGCCACGAGCGGTATTCGAACCATATGAGTCTTGAGCTTCGTTGTCTAACCACTTCATAACCGAGACCGGTTCTCCAATAATAGGTATAATGCACTTTATATACACCTAAGACAAACGTAGACTTCTGAAAGTCTACAGTCTGGTTTGGGGTGATTCAATATCGCCATAGAAATAGTGTCTGCAGCGCGTAGGTTTTGGTTTGAGCAACTCTTGACGACTTATCTGTGAAGAAAATAAACAAAAAACATCGATCGACTATTTCTAGTAAAATATATTTGTTCTTTTGCAAGTCTGAAGTGGTTATTCAATCGACAGAGAGCAATCAGAATATTTTGTTAAATATTTGTCTAATCAATACAATTTTAAGTTCTAATGGGGCTCGACAGAAGTTATTTGATGACCTAATTACAGATGTATGATACGCGGTGTATTGATCAAGACAAACCCATGCACAGTGTCTAATCGAGCGTGCGATGTTTTTCATGCTCGGCTTAAATTGACACTTTCGAGTATAAGACGTTTGCCACCGTACGAGCGTACCTAATGCTATTGTAGCTATTGTTTCCTGATATAAATAGAGCCTCCATTTATTCCAGGAGCAGGATGCAGCGCAAGAACTTCCGCCTGAGGTTCGATTGGTCAAAGGATCGATCCTCTTCAATGGGTGATTACCCGTTACAATCTGTGATCCAAAACTGATCCACCAACGGCCATGATGTGTGTTATCCTAAGAACCCTTGCTGTTAATCTCTAAAAGTAGTCGATGTGGCGGGATCTGGTTTTCTTTGTCACTAAGTGTCGATATAACCGTGCATTTGATATCCACTAACCCCTGGTTAATAACCAATGTGTTCCAGTGGTGTCGTTAAACAAAGCAACTGTATTCTTTAATATTAAAATTTTCTTGCTTAAATTTGGCAGTCCTGAGTTTGAGACAGATGCCACAGTACGTGCCGACCAAACTATGTTATAGAATGTTTCCGTATAATAGCATTTATTATATAATTATTACCATTACAATTTAGTTACATTTTATTGCTTACCATATCAATACATATAAATCAGACACGCTTGTAGTGGCTTAATATGGTCATTGGGCTTTTGCCTACAATAACTTGTGACGTATCAAATTATTGTAAAAAAAAGTTCATATTAAGCTATCACAAGCAGTTGAATGCCGAGGAAACAGATGATAGACATATATATTGATATTCTAAGCAAGAACAAATGCTCTATTAGCAGAAAACATGTTTACAATATAATTAGGTGCACACGTACAGTAACTTCCGGTTTAATTCGAGCTCAGGTGGAGCACTGGATCGGCGACAAATCTGTTCCACACGATCGCGGCACAATCGCAGTCTGATGTTAGAACCGTCGCTCGGCGACTGACAGACTGGTCTATGCAATCGCAAGATCAATTAGTTAGTTGGAGCTTATTTACATGCTTATATCCAATTGAGGTTCAAACACATCTGTGCTGGACATATAGTCCAGCTGCCTCGACAGTCTGCCCAGTACAGACGTTAGCGTTAGTATGAGAGGAAACTCATTGCAATAAGCAGCAAAGGATGTTTTATATGCACTCTCACGGACAGGTCAATACATACCACGGCCTTTGCTAACCAGTAGTGGGATCCATTAACACGTGTTAGGTACTTACTAGGTTTGGAGTTGGCACGGCGATTGGAGCCCATCACCACGAGCTGAATTCGAACCCAGTATAGAGCCCGGTGGTCTAACCTTTACATTACCGAGGCCGGTATTACAAAGTCGTGTAACGGGTCATGTGTTTTAACGTCTTCGTCCATGCAAAGGATGTTGTAGAGGGCGCTGAAATTGCGACATGAGCCCACCTTTAAAGGCCCTCAGTGATCTATTGTGGCGCCAACCATTTTCGCGCTGTTGCATCTCCAGAGAATAGCCTGACCTTAGAAGGGTCCGAACTAATTAGCTTTAGATTTTTGACACCGTATTCGTACGATATACAAAGAGCAATTTTACGTAGTATAATGACATTTTGAAATTTCTGTTAATATTTATAACCAAACTAATAAATATATACAATTACAAAGATAAACAAGGACAGTGTTTTCTCTTCTGTTTATACTTATTTGCGTATAACCCGCTTCACTGTGTGGTCACGCTTTTAGCGCCAAAATCGTGAGTGATTCCGTTTAAACTGTGAAATATCCCTTTAACCTTTTCCGCGGATGATGTTTTTCTCTCTACACCCGCCAATTATTGGCACACATCTCTGCTACGCGACAGGAATCAACTGATATAGGAAGCTGTTACTCAGCAATTACAGTTTTCGAAAAACCCATGATGACGGAACGAGTGGCTGGCTCAATCCGATTATTGTTTGATGGTATTAGCGCGGTCACGTGTCACTGTTTCCACAAGACCTTCGAACGACGCGATCGCTACTAAATCTGTTTTCTCTCAAAGCATTTCATTGACGGAATTACACATCAAAGTCGAACCTGTACTGGATATTGTAAACGTACAGCTTAAACCTGTATCGTCGTCCTTCGACAAATGAAGATCCTTTAATGCTTACGCCCGAGTTTGAAGATGTATGCCAAAGTACGTCCGCATATAATGTTACGTGTAAAATGTTTCTGGCTAATAGAACTTTTCTTATTTTTAAGATTAATGTTTGCCTATAGTTTATTGATTGCAATATCATTATATGTATATCCAATGCGTTTGTAATAGCTTAGCATGGTCCTTTGAGCTTTGCATACACTAATAATACAATACAAATGATTTTAGACAAAACTAGACATTAAAGCCACAATATTATACCTAATGTTATTTACAGTGTGTGTATATAAATGGAAAAAGGTTATTTTGACCCAGATAGGACCCCGCCTCATTGTTTGCGCTGTAGCCGGAAACGGATCCTGAGACTTATCACGGGTTTTGTGAGAGCGGGTCACATAATATGTTACAAATAGCATTATTTGCGCAAGTATGGTTGCATTCACCTTAAATAAGTTAAAACTAGGCATTGTGCCTTTAAGTTAAACTATAGTTACTGTTAGCCCCTATCCCCACCCCCTTGGATACAGCCATGACAGTTTCATTCATTGGCGGACCGTGCCCAAGGTGGGGGTGCTTGAACCGTTGGTGGATATAAGTACATTAAATGTGTCGACAGAGTCCCTCAGTGCAATATTGTCCGATGTGGTCGATGCATTATGTTGAATTCGCATAATAAAAGGATTATCGACTTTACAAATGTTAATTTGTTTATAGCATATTAATCTGACATGTGTTTTGCGATGCGGTTGGTGAACCACTTGAATACCCAATAACGGTTATGGCTCGTCGTCGACTGTATATCGAATTGATCTAAGACATGTGAGTATGCTATTATTGACGAATCGTGGAATACGTACATGTAAGATATGGCGTGGATCATTATTAACTGTACAATGGGACGATGTGTTGAAGTTTGTTTTAAGAGATACAAGTAAAGTTTGTTTGCTTAACGACAACACTGGAACATGTTCATTATAAATCAGAGGTTAAATCAGAGGTTATTGGATGTCAAACGCACGGTTATATCGACACTGGATGCCACATGAACGGTTATATCAACACTTTGTTACAGAGGAAACCCATTGCCGCCATATAAGCCATTGTTAGCGAGAAACAGCAAGGGATCTTTGATGTGCTCTATCCTGTAGACGTACAGCACGGCCTGACAGTGTGGTGGACTAGGCGCTGATCGACGAGTCCACTGACGATGATAAAAGATAAAGTTCGTTCGTTTAACGACGCCACTGCAACACATCGATTATAAATCAGCGGTTATTGGACGTCAGACGCATGGTTTTATTGACACATGGTCTCAGAGGAAACCCGCTGTCGCCGCTTCATGGGCTACTCTTACCGAAAAACAGCATAGCACACAACACGGAATTTGAACGGAAAATAGCCGATAAAAATGTGTTGCGCTGTGGAGATTCGATCTCTCGACCCATCACGCCACAGCCGGACATTCTACCTCTGAGCTACGTCCGGCACCCCGCGGGGCGTTGCGTAACGCAAGAGCATCCGCCCGACGTTCGTTGGCGCGAAGGTTCGATCATTCTCAGTGGACCCATTGGGTTATATTCCGTTCTAATCAGTGATCGACGACTGGTCCATAAAATACCGTGGTGTATGCTATGCTATGCTGTCTTTATTATATATTACGAGGAAAGGGAGCTACCCATTAAGCGGGATGTTCATGGGGTGATGACTTACTTTATGGTGTCATGAACAAAACCGACTCCCTATCGAAAATAGGGAACGTTCCAACCAGTGATCCACGACTGGTCAATCAAATGCCGTGGTGTGTGCTATCCTGTATGTGGGAAATTGCAGATAAAAGATCCCTTTCTGTTATTCGAAGAAGAATAGCCTATGTGGCGGTAGCAGGTTTCCCTCTGTGACCAATAATAGTGTCGATATAACCGTGCGTTTGACATCCAATAACTGCTGATTTATAATCAATGTGTTCCAGTGGTGTCGTTAAACTGTTTGGTTTGTTTCTTTATTTTCATAAAGCCCACACATTAACTGTAGAAATACAGTGTGAATACTGCTATGTGCATGCAGAACATTTCTCGTGGGGATTTACGGAACACACAAAAAAATCGTTAAATAATGGACTTTGACAATTGTCCTCGGAGATTAGCAATCTACAAAAGAACATGGGATCAGTTTTGAAGCGTATTCATTTCAGGAAATCGACCACAGGATGTGAGATATTTGTTATTACAAATGGAAGAGTCGCACCAAGAAAGATAATCAATGTCCACTCATGTGTACCACAGCAGTAAAACCAAACAGAAATCAAACTGTTTCCGAACGCAAGCTCCAATTATAGGGAAAT
Source organism: Melanodrymia aurantiaca (assembly GCA_032355825.1). Taxonomy (NCBI): domain Eukaryota; kingdom Metazoa; phylum Mollusca; class Gastropoda; order Neomphalida; family Peltospiridae; genus Melanodrymia; species Melanodrymia aurantiaca. The sequence continues at coordinate 7,090 of JAULBR010146375.1, read as the reverse complement.
TCAGCATTGGGAACATGCAATACACGTGCAAAGCGTGCAAATGAAGCTCTTTGTGAAAAATCAAGTTATGGGCACTTGGCAGACTTTTTGCGTTGGCCCTAATTTACATGCAAATGTAAGCATATTTTCGCCATTAGAACTAGTCGACAGTGTCAATGACAGTTGATTCATTTATCGGTTGCTTAGACCCACTTTCGTCAAAATGGAACAATACCATGCGTGACATTATGGTCCAGCTAATATAATTGACATTCAGAAAATAATGTTGAAAATATCGTTTGACCCTTAAATTCTTTTGAGTAGTATAGTACAAACTTACTTACTTACTTACTTAATAGAAGGGGGATGGGATATGGAAGTAAATTTTGATAAGCAATTTAGTGGATGGTAAATAATAAAAATGCCAAAAGTACAAACATTATCTTCTTTCTATTATTCCTTTTAAATTTATTGCTGAAAGAGCAACAAGTTTGTCTAGGAATAAAAGCGATTTTTTTTTCCACAAACCCCTTTGAACGATGATAGTCCATTGCAGTACGTTGGTTGATTACTTAATTATCAGATATATTATAAATCAACCCCACGGTGATTTCGTCACATGGTGTTAGGAGGATCTACTCGTTTTTGTTTAGCAGCAAGGGACATTAAATTTTTATACACACTTTTCAACATACTGAATAGCATTGACGTAGGTCTTTGCTTGCACTGATCGTGGCTCATTGTTTGGAACGGGAGAAAACGTGGCTCATTGTTTGGAAAGGGATATCTATCTCGCGTAGTTTCTATAATATGACAGGCTGACCAATTATCCGAAAAGTTTCGGAAAATCCGGATATAAACTCGGGATCGTCCGTTTAAAGCCGCTGGGGAGTGAGGTGTGGCCTAGAACAAGAACGTCTGCCTGAGGCTCGATGGGTCGAAGGATCTATCCTCCTCAGAGGACCCGCTGGATTATGTTCCGTTCCATTCTGTGATCAACGACTGGTCTATCAATGATAGTGTGCGTACCATCCTGTCTGTGGGAAGTGCAAATAAAAGATCCATTGCTGTTACTCAACTAACAGTAGCCTATGTGACGGCAGCGGGATTCCCCTGTGACCAAGTGTCGATATAACCGTGTATTTGACATCCAATAAGCGCTGATTTATAATCAATGTGTTCCAGTGGTGTCCTTAAATAAACTTTTATCTTCCGTGACCATTTGTCGAAATACATGTGTTTTATTTCCCATATTTTTCGTTTTATTTGTAATGTTGCTGTTGAAGGACGTGAATAAACATGGTTATGTCTATCCAACAGTCGTAATGGTATCCAATAATATTTTTGTGATTGACATGAAAAAAAAAATACCGTCTACCCTTTTACCCTCTGCCAGTAGAAAATTGATTGTAGCTACTTCGTTTCAGTTTTGACTGCAGGTTATTCAGTGTATTTCATCTTACAACCATGCTAGTGTCAACAGCCACAAAATGTGTTATATTACTTGTCATGGCTCTGATAGCTGTAAGGGAAGATTGAAAGAAAAAACGCATTTATTCTCATAACAGAAGTGGAACGTAATTCAACGCAACGGCGTCCGCCTGGGGTGCGAGGGACCGAAGGATCGATCCTCCTACATGTACATGTGTGTGTACGCCTAATCACCTGTTTTCGCTCTGCTGCATCTCAAGATAGTAGTGTCCATAGAAGTGTTCTAACTATTTAGCTGCGTATTGTGGCGATCTATTCGTACGAAGTAGACCGAGCAATGTTATGTAATATAATGACATTTTGAATTTTCTGTTGGTGTTTATATTATAATAAACGTATGCAATTATGTAGTTAAACAAGGACAGTATTTTCTATTCTGTTTATAAGCAAATCAATTTGCGCGTAAGTCGCTTCACTTTATCGTCACGTGATAGCTATTTTCCCTCCAAAATGCTGAGTGACTCTCTTTAAACCAAACAATACAAATCAATAAAGATAAATTGGCGGATGAACAAGGAACTCCTCAATATTTTTTTTTTATTTAAAAAATATATTGTATTTCCCCCACATCAATGGCACCGTTAGGGTTAACTCCCCAATATGTTAATCTGCTACTAATAATCGTAGAAAAATTTACTTCAATAATTGCTAAAATTAAGTATATAAAACTAAACATAAATTAAAGACTTAAATCAGTTTATATGTTAATAATTACTGTGCTCTTAAATTGTTCTATGAAAAAATACGTGTCTTGAAAAATCATCGGAAGTGGACAAAATGCCCCAAGATAATTCTATTTACCATGTGTTGTATCACTCCTATGAAAAACACTAAAACCATCCGTTTTGGGGTAAAAATAAAGCAAATTCAGTCAAAGCACGAAAAGGCAGACAATGATTTCTTCCAGTGAAGCTTTGTCACCTCGCAGCGATTTCCGTTTCCTGTGTGGAAGGGATGAAGCAAACAGAAATATATGGATGTTAGTACTGTGAAAAGGATCACTCTGCGTGTCTAATGAACTCATTAAATGCTCCAGCAATATCTGTGAAAGTACCATTTCTTCATTGAGAGGTATTTAGACGAGTTGTCACAGCTGTCGAAAATCAGTTCTTATTCTACATTCCAATTCATTAGTGCATGTTCTCTGTGGCTATAGAAATGTTTAGTAGCTCGGTTTCATGCAAGAAACTAGTATTGTTGTGATATATTATAAAAACACATTGTAACAGACCGTATGAATTTAAAAATTAAATCCTCGTCTATCGTATTTAGGACTATGCACAGGATCTGTCTACCGTATTTCATGACATTATCTTCACCCGTTCTTGAAAACTAAACGACAAAACAATTCGACATAACCAAAATAATGCGTATCTCTGCAAAAAGCACAGTTAAAGGAAATATTACAAAGTCGTGATGACATACATAGACGATACACAGCTAAATGTAGCAGTGTTCCCGAAAGATGAACGTAGCCTTTATTACCCACCTGGTGAACGTATGGGTGTTTCGTATAAATTTTGTACGCACCGCCAGTGCGTATTGAAGTATGACGTCAAAACTTGTCGGCTTTCTTGGTGACCGACTCAAAAACCAGTATGTACCGAAAATTACGTCAATACTAATACTAATTTACTAATCCAGTACTCCTTGGCTACGTTACTGAGAATTAGCGGAAGTATAGCGAACTATTTCTCAATGCGGCAACACTTTGTAAAACTGTTGACGTTTGTTATGTCAATTCACTTCCGGTATTTTTTTGGGCCACATTTTACATTATTTAAAGGCGGATAATAAATAAAATACCACAATCGTTGTCGCTAGATAGAATTTTTACGAAACTCGTGAACTTCCCATGGTATCTGAACTCACTTTCGTTCCGTCAGAAACCATAGGAAGTTTACTCGTTTCGTAAAAATGATATCCAGCGACAACTCGTGTAGTATTTTCTATATATCACCTGGGTACCTACTCTGTTGGTTTGTAAAGTTGTTTATACCTGATAAGACCGTGCGATACCGGGAGCATTATATCGTATTTGAAGACATGACAGCTATATGTGTTAATGTGTGAAGATGTATATATCCTATGCACATATCCAAACTGTCATGATGAAATTGGGAGTAATGCGTCGAAAGAACAGTCACTATGTTCTGTGTGGTGTTTTCATGTGAACGAAGAACACGTATGAAACGGATGAAAGTAGGGTATGGCATCACTCATACTGTGTCCATGCTGCGTCATATTTTAAAACAGCGTTTCGGGAGACCATACATTTGAAACCCAATACCCTGTGATTGACTATTGAGTGTGCTCCGCTGGTGGTCTTAAATCAACCATTATCACGCAATCCGTTCACTTTCAGGATAAGTTGAAGAATGACGTTTAATTAGCTTCCAGGTCGCCATGTTGGATTCGTTGAAAATATGCCAGCAAATCAGGCGATTTTTAGATAAAGTTAAAAACGTAACCTGCCTAAAAACGACGTCGGACGTGCGTTGACTATGACGTATTGGTCGCTCTCAAGCTAAAGTCAGCTGGGCTATTAATCATAACAAAATAACGAAAAAACGGGTTTCTTAAAGACGAAGTCCGTGATCCGTCATATCTTGCAATGGTTTCTAAATCTCTTGTCACTGAGACCATTAGTGCTAATCGTCTGCAAAGAAAATGGCGGATTTTTCTGACATTTTTCTTAATGTATTTGCATCACAATATTTTGATTTGTTAACCTAAAGTTATATAATTTGGACACAAACATAGGACATTTGTTTTATTTTTAAAAACGTTTACCTTTTTTCTCTACATTAAACGAAACTAAAGTTATCTACGAAAAACATACTACAAATGTTCAGACACGAAGTATAGAGTAGGCCTATCCTATGCGACGGCATCGTCTGAGACCATATATCGACGTAACATCCAATAGTCCGTTATAATTATGAACCAGTGTGCTCCAGTGATGTCGTTAAACAAAAGAACTTTATCTTTATCTATAAAATAGTATCTGCTATTTATAACTTAGCTAGGAAATCAATTGAATGTAATAAGTTATCCTGTCATTGTTGAATGACAGAAGACAACCAATAGAGCGGAATCTGATAACTGAATAAATGAGCAATTTAACCCAGTGATAAAACACACGGTCTTTCTTTGATAGATCTGTGGCGTAGTGATTAACGCATCGGTTTTAAGACTGGTAGGTACTGTGTTCGAATCCCATTCGTTGCATTAAAACAATTTGGTCAACTGTAAACATTCCTGTCATGGACAGAACTCTCTGGCGAAGTCAGAGGTTGTGCCCATTACAGGTGTGCTTGAACAGTTTTATGATGGAAGCACACCAAAAATTACCCAACCCAACCCAAATGTAAACATTAGTAAACTGTGTACTAATGGTTTTACATGGAATGCAATTCCAACTTGGCGTTTAGCCCTGTCCCTACGCAGAAATACTTGTTATATAATAGATATATTTATATTACTTGTATACAAGCTTTTAGATATTCATTTGGTATATGTATATCAATGGGCTAGTTGCGCATGCTAAAGCAGTAGCCCAGGAGAAAATTCCTGTATCCCCGGACTGCTGGACATGTGATTTAAACATTACTGTTTACACGGTTATGGCACTGTTCGAGAAAGACGATAACATTGTTCCAGCTAGTGTCAGCAGTATTAAACTCGAACTAGTGGCTTTAATAATTGTATTGTTACGGAAACCACCATCTTCCAGATCGATAAATTAAGGTCATACATTTTAATGATTTCCAGATATGAAAAACATGTTGTTATAATCAGGAGCGTGTGACTGACTGACCAAGGTCATGGCATTATCGTATTTAGCGAATGAGAACAATATTACCGAAATTTCCCTTTAGATGTGCAATGAAAGGCGTCTCTTGCTGCCATGCAAACATCTCTAAATACATCCGATATTAACAATCGAGCTGACCAATTAATAATGAGATTCATTATTTGTAAACACCTTGTTTACATGGCTGAAGGAAATAACAGGTTTAAAGGCACAATGCCTATTTATAAAACGAAGGCCACTGTTCTTGAGAAGCTATAATGCTATAGTTGTAACATAGTTCTAGCCCGTTATTATTAAAATTGAAATGGACAACGTAATTAGCATGGGTTCAAGAAGACAAACCAGCCTGATGTTCAATAGGGCGAGCGTTATGCTACCGAGACAAAACGTTTTGTGACCGGTATTTGCATCTAACATTAAATGAATGTGGTATGATAGGACACGATCGATATCAGTCACATAGTTACAGAGCGCTCGCCCTATTGAACGTAGGGCTGTATAATTCTCTTAACACAGTATAATTAACTTAAAGATGTTTAACAAAAACAAAATGACTTATTATAAGGCTAAGCACTTGTGTAGGCTCTGCCTGTTGGGCAATCCGTTTGACATGCTCAATAAAATATTTCAAAACAAGGAATGCATTTGTTTTACCTAGATACGTTTTAGATTCAGAAGGGGAGTGGGATTGGGCGAGGAGACAGGTGGCATATGAAGTCTGATGCAATACCCTACTGTGATCAGTTTCAAAGATAAAGAGTATTTGTTTAACGACACCACTGGAACACATTGATTATTAATCAGCGGTTATTGGATGTCAATCAAAATTGTTATATCGACACTTTGTCACAGAGAAAACCCGCTGCCGCAACATAGGCTACTCTTCTTCAAATAACAGCAAGGGATCTTTTATGTGCACGTTTCCACAATCAGGAAAGCACACACCACTCACCACTGCCTTTGATAGACCAGTCATTGTGATCACTGGTTTAGATCCGATTCATAAATGTTTGTGTTTTCTGTGAACACACATGACAAAACACAATGGCTGTGCTTACGGCAGGATAAGCTCACCTTTTGCAAACACCCGGTAGCATCACAGCCTGAACGGTGATTCGAGCGTACATGTACATGCTATTTCAGCTTTTGTCATTTAGATAAGTAATCTTGAAATATTTCTCAGTGCATGACAAAAGTTATATTAAAATAATTATGTCACTGATTTTGTGCCATTTACTTAGATATTAAATATAATTATGATATTAATTCTTCTATTTGCGAAACGACTGACAACAATGCTCACGATTATTCTGTTTATTACGGTAAGAATCTCTGATAATAACTGGCTCGGTTTTGAAACAGAAATAGATTGATTACACTAAGTAAAGTAGCTTCATTATTAGGTTGGGGCTTTTTTCATGAAGGAAAAACGAACAAACTGGGATGTTCGTATTATATTACACAATATTATTAGACAACAAAGAAAATCCAAAACAACATAAAAACAACGGAGTTGGATGTTTCATTAATATTGACTAACGTATCTGAGTAAATGATGTCTGAGGCTTATAGAGACAAACAACGAGCACACAAAAATAATATAATGAACGACAAAAATAAGTCGCAATCCAAATGATTTCCAGTGCATCATAGTTAGTTGGCAGTTCTTTGTAGAGTGAGTTCAGTGGTTAGAGTGTTAGCCTCAGATGCGAGTTGATAAATAGATATTATTATACGAGCGGGTGTGTCGTACTGATTTTACGAAACGAGTGTCAGGATTCTTGTATTGCCCGAGCGAGAGCG
>JAULBR010146265.1:0-14823 GCA_032355825.1 Melanodrymia aurantiaca | reverse complement strand
GATTAAACTGTGAGTATTTATCTGATTAAACTGTGAGTATTTATCTGATTAAACTGTGAGTATTTATCTGATTAAACTGTGAGTATTTATCTGATTAAACCGTGAGTATTTATCTGATTAAACTGAGTATTTATCTGATTAAACTGAGTATTTATCTGATTAAACTGAGTATTTATCTGATTAAACTGTGAGTATTTATCTGATTAAACTGTGAGTATTTATCTGATTAAACTGAGTATTTATCTGATTAAACTGTGAGTATTTATCTGATTAACAGTGAGTTCAGTATTAATCTTTGATTCACCTGTTTGAGTATTTATTTATTTTTGATTGGTTTGTGGTCCTCTGTGACAGACACCAGATTGTCAATCAACAGGTGACGTTAATCTGAGATTAGCATGACAGGAGATAATAGTGTAATCACATGCAGTAATTGAAGCGTGGATGTACAGAAGTACATTTAACTATAATTGCCAATTTTCCAGCACACAGCTTCTATGGCCGTTAATGGTGGACATGATTGTGAACACCGCAAACCAAACATGGCCCTCTGTGAACATTAGACACAGTGAAGGGTTGAAAGTAAAGTAAAAAAGAGAGGACTGCTCTTTACTATGAACAACAAACACACTGTGAACAGATATAGCTTGTTTGTTTCATGACACCACTGGAACACATTGATTATTAATCAAGTGCATGGTTATGTCGACACTTGGTCACAGAGGAAACCTGTTGCCTCCACATAAGCTACTCTTCTTCGAATAACAGCAAGGTATCTTTTATGTGCACTTTGCCCTGGCAGCATAGCACACAGCACATCGCAGCGTTGAGAGATCATCGTCATGGCATTCAGATGGCATCGTCACGGCTGCTGGTCTTTATGGTAGAGTAAGAACCGATCTCTAGGCAATCTTTACACTACATATATCTAAGCAGGCTGGCAATTGTGAAATAATGGACACTTCTGAGGGAAGAAGCGTCGATGTTAATAAGCTGGTATGCAGATGCTAATTTCTTGGAACTAACCATGCCAAGCACGCAGACTAAGGAATCGTTAACAAGCTCTGTGGGCAGGCCGAGAGAGCGAGACAGCGAGAGTGAGGGACTGAGGGAGCAAGCGATGGTTACAGTGGCAGCATCGTGCACGCGTGATACGACGTGATGCACCGGTCCAGTCTCCTCCTCCTTAACACCGCCGTACAGGAATTATAGCAGCCATTAGCACCAGCCACACATTCACATTGTTTGAGCGCATTCCACAAGCCATATTTCAATTTGTACTGCGTCTTTCCTTCATACATCAATCACATCACCCATCTCGTAAACCATATGGCCAACGCAATCAGCAGCTTTCAAAACATACGCGGTCATATATACTGTATCAGAGTCCACTCTTTATTACACTTCAGATCTCAATATTATTCATATCTGCCTGGCTCCATTTTATTCAAGTTGTAAAGTAAAACTGACTGTAAGTTTGTCTTTAACAGTAGTGTGGTAGACTGACTGATTGCCTTTAACAGAGCAGTCATCAAACACCAAGAAATAGACTTTGAATGGTATAAAACACAAATAACAAAAACATCCGCCCTAAACTCAGTATTCAATAGGTATGTGTGAAAGTGGGATGAATTGAAAGAGCCATTAAGAAATGAATATTGTAAAGAGTAAATGATTAAACACGTATCTCGACATGCACCACATCATCAGTGCTGTAGTCAGTCATATTCTCATGACAATCGTTAATTCAATCATATTCTTTTGACAATCGTTAATTCAATTATTTTATATGCACATAACTTACGGCTTGTTATATTTTTAAACATAAGGAGTAGGACTAGGACTAGGAGTAGGAGTAGGAGTAGGACTAGCACTAGGAGTAGGACTAGCACTAGGAGTAGGACTAGCACTAGGAGTAGGACTAGGAGTAGGACTAGCACTAAGAGTAGGACTAGGAGTAGGACTAGAACTAGGAGTAGGACTAGCCCATCTTTTCGTCTCTGGATTTCAAGTAGCTTGACCTACATAATGTGTAACTAACTTCAATAGGCATTGAGATACAAACTATAACAGACGACCAATATGTATATATGTGTATATATATATATATCTATATGTAAGTTCAGGTAGCGAAGGAAATTGGCAACATACATGTATGTATGTTATTGAAGATGTCTGAGAAAAGCATTATCTCGCTTGGGTTGACTTTATCTACCACCTTACAACAGCCATAGAGGATATTTGTTTACTGTTGTCAAATAACATGTTTACTTCATTGACTGAAAAGTAGCAAGTACATATTCCCACGTGGCGTTATTGCACAACAATACACAAATGTTCTATTTATTACATAACTGTAAAAAAAACATTTCCGTAAAAAGCTTTTTAAAATATATCTCCGCATTGAACGTACAAAACCGAACGCTCGATGTACTTCGTCATGGCGACATGCTAGATATAATACAAGTAATATTCATAAACTATATCTTACTCTAAACTAGTGTCTATCATGTATCTGTGAATTGTGTACGCACTGTAACACTCGTTTAGTATGTTTGTATTTTGTACTGACATTGTTTGGGTGTTTTGTACAAATAAAAATATTGATTGATCGATTAACAGACAGACAGACGGACAGACAGACAGACGGACAGACAGGATGAGCAGTGAAAATAGGATTAGTAAGACAAATATTATAACTAGCCTAGGATTAGTACGACCAATCTTGTAATAAGTCGGGGATTAGTGAAATAATTTGACAATCCACTACATCAGAATGTTAATAATAATTGCCAATTAAACAGTCTTCAAGTGTGAAATGGTTTTTGGGTCAAATTCCATGTTGAGAGTTATTTTGAGTTTTGAGCTGGTCCCTGGGGACTAACAGCAGATGTTTTGTAACTTTTGCTTTCTTTGAAATGGAGAGCTTCCTGCCAGTACTGGGTTGCACACACGCCTGTTGTGAGAAGGCCACAGCGTGAAACAGACTCCAGTGCAGACTTGTTTTGCAAAGCATCTCAATGTGCTGTTTTCTAAACAACCAGTCTTAGTGCGCTATTTATACAGTTGTCAGACAGATCTTCACCTACCCTTTAATGAAATCCTATCTGCTCCCGTCCAACTGATAACAGTGCGTTCTCGCAACACACTCTCTTTGAACACACAGGAAATCAAACAAGACCGCTGCCAAATCACAACTTTCATGCAGCTGTATAGTGGATGGATGGGAATAATATTCCACACAAACGTGTAAAGTAGAAATGTTCTCTTATACTTGTCGCGGCAAATGTTTTTTTTTTTAATTTGCTAATGTACAATCTTGACATCAAATTAACGGTTTTGTGGTAAAAAATGTGAAATTTGCTAGTGAATATGTTTTATTGCATATATACTTTATACTAGAATATAGGGCTGTGGCTGGATATGGCTGAAAGTAAATTGGACAAGACACGACAAAGTGTACATATGAGAAACAGTGTGAATGAGAAACAGAGTGAGTGAGAAACAGAGTGAGTGAGAAACAGAGTGAGCGAGAACAGAGTGGAAAAGGACGGATAATGTAAAGAAAAAACTCAAATCTCACCTCGATGTCTGTTTGTGGTTTTGTCAAACATCAACATTCCGTCCTCTATCTGCAAGAAACGTAGAGATACGACTTTAATTCCAAAACAATACACTTAAAACACAATATATTACAAACGCAATATATTACAAAGAAAGTCTATTACATACTCAAAAGAAAACCGAGTATATAATAAACAAACATAGTATACTATAGTCATTACAAACATACACACGCCTTAAATACATCTACCAGCATCTATTACTTAATATCACCCCCCACCCGACCACACCCACCTCTCATTACCTCACACTTCCCAGCAGGTATTGGATATCATCATCCCCGCCCCTGCCCACCCTACAACACCCCCAGTCTGTATTACTTAATGTCATCACCCCTTTCCCCCATAGACCTGCAATCCCCCTTCCCAGGTCCCCCCCGGTGTGTATTGTTGAGCTGCAGTTGGGACGGTGATCAGGTTATTGTCAGCAATCGACTGTATGGGCACATCGCCGCTCGATACAAGACAAGCACATCGCCGCGCTATTGATTTGGGAGAAAGCGTTTGAAATAATTCCGCATCAATATCCGCATAATAAACATAAATCAGTGCTCAGACTTCACTGTGAACTGCTGCTACAGAATACGGCAGTAAATCGCGGGTCGGGGTCCAGCAAGACGATGTTGATACGTCTACTGATCTCGTTATTGCATACCGTGGCATACCGCTGCATATCGTACGCACGGGAAATTGCAGCCCGTTCTCTCATATTAAACACAATGCAGCCTTTCACCTTGCATACAGGATCTAGTGTTTGCCAACATAATAAATATCTTTCATGCTTCATAATGAGACATTTAATCCGGACGGCATTGTGACTTAATGAAATCTGAATCAGGGGAATTGCAGCTAATGGGTTAAATAAACCAGTTCACTTCTCACGCTGGCACTGAGCTCAGTGAAAATGATGTCAATAATTCATATTAATTCAACGCCATTCATACAATGGCTGTGTATGCCGTCACTCATGGGCCAAACATTAATATAGTTATATAGTTCAAATTTCTTTTCAATTCAAATTTCACGGGTCAAAATGTTCCAAAACTTTACCAATCTTGACTGACAAGAACTGTTTTCTTCCAACCCATCTCAACTGACAAGAACTGTTTTTTTTCTGACAAGAACTGTTTTTTTTCTAACCCATCTCGACTGACAAGAACTGTTTTTTTTCTAACCCATCGCGACTGATAAGAACTGTTTTTTTCTAACCCATCTCGACTGATAAGAACTGTTTTTTTTCTAACCCATCGCGACTGACAAGAACTGTTTTTTCCAACCCATATCGACTGACAAGAACTGTTTTTCCTAACCCATCTCGACTGACAAGAACTGATTTTGTTTTCTAATCTGTCTCCTGAGTAAACAATTTCAACAGACTGACATAATGTCACGTCAGACTACGTAAGTTTGCTGTAGATCATTTCATTAGCCGATGTCACGCACGACTTTATTACACGTCATATGAGCAATAAAGGCAAATAAATAGTTCCACTAATAGCATTATTTGTACAGGCAAACTTCTCAAACCCGAAACCTCGGTAAACCAGAATTTAGTTACCATGGCTACAGGTTTACCCAGAACAACATTGCATAGGGGGACACTTTTCCTTACCTGTTTAACCAATTTGATTTACTGTAACAGAATAAAAATTCAGTTGTCTCTCCGTGTACAATGTATTATGCATAATCTATCAAATTTGTATTCATGGATTTTACAAAAACTTATAACATTGTTGGTCATTTTTGAAAATGTAAGCACCTTTAAAAAATGGGACATTAAGAGTTACTATGGTTATGACGCGCGGAGATGACAGTTTTGAAAAGCATTCTCAATTCACATGGTCAGCTGACATTATCAGGCAAAGATATGAATAAGAATAAAGTTATTGACAAAGTCTGGCACATTAATCACAGATATGTGTGCAGCCAGAGATAGCTGTAAGTTAATTACACACTTCATAGACACACAGACAGACAGACAGACACGCAGACAGACAGATGGACGGACAGACACACAGACAGAACTGTGCATTGACAACTAAAGTTGCCCGCTAGCTATCTTAACCCAGTTTACAGGTACAAAGTTGTTTTAGGCAAACTACACACAATGTATATCCCTCTCACTTCTCCTGTCATCATTTCTTTTATCAAGTAACCATGGCTACTAGATGTGTAGTTTGGAATCTTATCTTGCAGAGGTTGGTACTGTCAGGAGTATTACTAAACAAGTCTTCGTGGATTCCATTAACACAGCTGTCTTATAGCAATTTTACTTACAACTGCATCTTGACAGCGGTTTTATAATACACATAGTACAGTATCTAAATATCAACAAGTTGGCCAACCATCCAAATATCAACAAGTTGGCCAACCATCCAAATATCAACAAGTTGGCTAACCATCCAAATATCAACAAGTTGGCTAACCACCCAAATATCAACAAGTTGGCTAACCATCCAAATATCAACAAGTTGGCTAACCATCTGTTATGCAGCAGCAAATTGGTACAAATTTCGAAGCCTATTTATTAAGTGTGAAGCTTACCGAGAAGTTTGTGGAGTGCAGTGATAACATCAAATTATTGTCAGAATGTTACAGGGTATTGGAAACAATTTGTTGTTGGTTACTATTGCAAGGAAAATGTGTATAAAGAAGTTGAAATGGCAGCAGACGAAACGAGAAGTAAATCCCCGATTAGATGGCAAGTTTAAAAAATACCAACACATATTATGTGGCAGAAATAGCTAAACATGCTTAGGAGCTCAACAAATTTAGTTATTTAGCAAATCTCTTTACTGTTCTTAGCTATGCACATAAAAGAAACGTAATCTATGTATAGGTTCCGTTTCCAAGAGAAAGTTGCATTTATTTCCCAACCTTCTGCATGTGACACAGTTTGATGTTTATATAGTGTCTCTAACAACATGTACACACAGTCTGACAACAGAAAACATCTTTTCAAGTCATTTCATCAAGTTACATTCCAGTGACAAGGACGTTTCATACCAACACCGTTACAACCAGACGTAACTTGAAGCAGGGGCGTAAGCATGGTAGCCCAGACTTCCCTACGTGTAGCCACATATATACCAAGTTTGAAGATCCTATATCAATTAGTGTATGAGATAGGCTTGGGAAACAGATTTATTTCTATGTGGATGACAGTTTACAATATAGGTCACAGTGACCTACTTTTGGTGTGCAACTCACCACCTTTTCTACGAATACTTAGTGAGAAGTTTGAAGGTGATCAATGCTGTTTACCATTCATGATGAGTACAAGACTGCCAAACATGTTGATATATGTTGATAGACATTGATAGACATTGATACATGTTGATAGAGATTGATACATGTTGATAGACATTGATAGACATTGATAGTATGCACACACATTACAGTGAGGAGGAAGAGAATTCAATATTGCATGTAATTACAACGGACTTCACTTCCACTCAACTGTTGACCTGTGATGGCCGGCCGGGTGTTACAAATGAAGTTAATTGTTTCCAGTGACTTTAAGCAAACCAACTCTAAGCTTAGAGATGTTAGTTAATTGTTTTCAGTGACTTTAAGCAAACCAACTCTCGGGTTAGAGATGTTAGTTAATTGTTTTCAGTGACTTTAAGCAAACCAACTCTGGGCTTAGAGATGTTACCTTCTGAGTGATCAATACTTCAAGTGTTTTCACAAACATTCATCTTACCTCACTAACAAACCACCGCACATACAACCAAGCACGAGACACAACACAACAAATAACTATTTTCAATTACATCCTAAAATATGCTAAGTGGGTCAGAATTTTTTTTTATTTTAGAAAATATTTTGTAGAAAAAAAGAAAAAAATCTCAAAAAAAAAAATTGTATTTACATTTTTCAAGAAAGAAAATTATTTTTAAAAACAACATTTCTAAGTTTCCCGGTTTTGGAGTGTGGAATAATCAGACAGGTAACCAGGAATAAACTGTCAATCACGACATTCCGTGACAAACGTTTCCTCTCTGCTGCATCTGCAGACAATAGCGTGACCGTAACAATAGCGTGACCGTAGAGATGTTCTAACTATCTACATGCATGTTTTGCCGATCAATTTGTATGGTGTAGACCAATCGATTTTTACGTAATATAATCACATTTTCAAATTTCTGTTGATGTTTATAATCATATAATAAATGTATGAAACTATGTAGATAAACAAGTATATCAGTGTTTTCGCTCCTATTTATACAGAAATTCACTGATCGCGATTTGCACACCGAAATGGAGAGTGATGGTGGTTATCATGAGCAGCATATTGCAGTACAGTACTACTTTATATTGACTGCCATTAGTGAAGACGAGTCAGTAGGCTCTCTCAGCTCTGTGAATTACCTCATTTTGTTTTACTACTGTCACGCACATTAAGGAGGTCGTGAAAATGTGAAATCTACATTAACTGCCACAAGAAACTTTATGACGAACATCAAGACATTATTATAGCATATAAAGCTACCAGGAGACTTGCTATCAGGGTCACAAAACAGAACGTGTGGGGAGAGACCAATCAGATCTATGGGTTTGAGCTCATTGAATAAAGTCGAATAAGAATTAAGTCTAAATAATTTTTAATTCACTGACTGAGCTAAACAGTCCTAGGAACAAAAGACAAACATTAAATATAGCCTGCAGAAAGCATTCTCTAATCTTGGAAAGAATACGAGTAGACAATCTTGGAAAGAATAGACAATACGAGTAGACAATCTTGGAAAGACTGTGATAAGACATTGAATCTGTTGTTTCTTGTGTGAAGTCAGGCTGAACCGATTCTATACATGTACCAGTTTGTCACAGTGTTGACCTTTAACCCAGGAGATTAGCACAGGTCGGCCAAGCAAAACTAAATCATTTGCTTCATTCATCTTCTCAACATTTGCCTGCAGTGTATTCCCTGTCGTGAACAAAACTCTCTGGCAAAGTCAGAGGTTGTGCCCATGACAGGTGTGCATGAACAGTTTTCTAATGGAAGCAAACCAAAATGACCCAACCCAACCTTAGTTTATTTAGCAGACTTTCACCCACAATTAGATTTTATCTCAGTCCTCCCTCACACCTCCAATTTATACATGGACCAGTCCAGTACTTTGGGTTATATCACCAAAGGTCGTGCATATAATTACTTTTATCTCCCCCTCCAATCTAAGCAGAGACTAGTCCAGTACTTACAATCAAAATAATATTACCAGAGGTAAAGTGTATTGTTAGTTTATATCATTATTATAAATAGCTAAATAACTAACTAAATAAATAAATAAATCAATGATTTTGTTAAACTAGATTTAACTTGAAGTAGGGCTTGATGACCCTATATAAATCAGTATATGATATCCACTCAGGAAACCTAGATGTCTTCTATAGAGATCAGAGTTCAAGATATAGGTCACAGTGACCTATTTCTGTTGTGAAAACCACTGCCTTCCCTCCACATACCCACTCACAAACTTTGATGACCCTAAATAAATTAATGCAGGATATGTTGTGAAAACCTAGGTATTTAAATATTGTAGATATAAATGTAGACAGATATTTAAATATTGTAGATATAAATGTAGACAGATATTTAGATATTGCTATAAACATGTAGATATTTAAATATTGCTATAACCACATAGCTAGATATGTGAATATTGCTATAACCACATAGCTAGATATCTAAATATTGCTATAACCACATAGCTAGATATGTAAATATTGCTATAACCACATAGCTAGATATTTAAATATTGCTATAACCACATAGCTAGATATGTAAATATTGCTAACCATGCAGCCAGATAATTATTCAATTTTCCCACAGCAGTTAGGTGTAATGGCAAAACTGTGTTCCAGGCAGTAAGTAGTGTGCAGTTGGCCGTCAAGGTTTGCTGTGTATTGAATATCAGGCTGTAACACCCAGCACAACAGGAACAAGCTGGTGCAATTAGTCAACACCTTCAAATCTGTACTTCATGACCTCAAACCAGCTCTAGGACTACCTAGACCCACGTTCACAATTAGGTGAAACCAAATTCACAACTACCAGAAACCAGTTCCAGAACTACCTAAAACCGCATTCACAACTACCAGAAACCAGTTCCAGAACTACCTAAAACCATGTTCACAACTACCTGAAACCAGCTTTGCAACTACCTGAAACCAGCTTTGCAACTAACTGAAACCAGCTTTGCAACTACCTGAAACCAGCTTTGCAACTACCTGAAACCAGCTTTGCAACTACCTGAAACCAGCTTTGCAACTACCTGAAACCAACTTTGTAACTACCTGAAACCAGCTTTGCAACTATCAGAAACCAACTTCATAATTGCCTGAAAGCAGCTTTGCAGCTACTTGAAACTAGCTTTGCAGCTAACTGAAACCAGCTTTGCAACTACCTGAAACCAACTTTGCAACTACCTGAAACCAGCTTTACAACTAACTGAAACCAGCTTTGCAACTACCTGAAACCAACTTTGCAACTACCTGAAACCAGCTTTGCAACTACCAGAAACAAACTTTACAACTACCTGAAACCAGCTTTGCAACTACCTAAAACCAGATTTGCAACTACCTGAAACCAGCTTTGCAACTACTTCAAATCTAACTACCTAGACCGACATTCACAACTAGTGTGATTGTATGTCATCTACTACATCCCAGACAGACAGTAAATGTGATATTGAAAGTGTGCATATTACAGACATGTATCGGCATCTACTACATCCCAGACAGACAGTAAATGATGCGTTCTCACTGCACACTTCCAGACGGCCAATCAAAGACACTCACACATAACCAGTTATTTGTCAGTGAACAAACACAAATTACATGGATGTCTTTCTGCTGCTGCATTATGGGATGACAGTGCATCAGTCTTGACTGTTTCAATATCCGACATCGCGCTCTACAGCAGTAATCACGTTTCTCTCTACCATCATCAAACTTTCTCTCTACCATCATCAAACATCGCCAGCTAACCCTATCACAAGCTGTCCAGACGTTTCGCACTCTATATTTAACAAAGTCAATTCAAATGTGTTAATCTGTCTATTTTAGGCCCTGCAAAAAAACTCTTTGGGTTGTATCAAATATTTCAATTCCTTTTTCGACATTTATTTTGGAAATAGCATTTTCGAACAAGGCGAAGAGAAATCGTTTTCTTGTGAAAGAAAGTGTTCCCACCCGGAGTTGTCTCCCTTTTAAATCACAATGTTCCCACCACCCCACGTCCAAAAAAAACAAAAAGGCAAAATATAAAACAAAACATTTTTAGAAATTTTTTGTGATAAAATAGTCTCAGTCAGAAAAGCGTAAAGCAATGTTTTTTTTCTTGTTACCCAGCAACCGACCCTAACTTTCACTTGCTGACCCAAATTATTTCCTCAATTTTTGTATGTATTTCATAATTTTGATTATGTTAAAATTATACTTACTTTTTGAACCTACTGATCGGGACTTTTGTTTAATTCTGTAATTGGAAACATGTTGGTGTGTTTATTTTCAATAAGAAATGTTCATTGCGTTCATATTCATCTTCACCAACCACCAGTTGCGTGATTGGATCAAGTTGAAAGGTCAGTGTTAAGATGGGCAATTATTTGACGAGGCAGTGACCATTGTAATAAGTTTGTTAGCATCTAATCGGCCTAATGGTGGGATTGTTTTACAATGTCGAACTCCACCGAGATTGCGTGTCTGTCCTGATGCCTTTCAATCAACTCAAATCCACGTGAACACTTGCATTATTTTCAATATTCCACAATGTCAGAGAGACTTAAGAGAAAAGCTGCCATTTCCGACCGTGTTCCCTTGAAATAGAATGCATATGAGGAGCTAATTGAGAAACATGCAGTGCAAGTTCGCACACCTCCTCGCACACCGCCTAGCACAACACCGCCTAGCGTAGCGGTTTGTAGTGCAGCTCAGTAGTGTTTCTACTAACGGCTTACACTGACCCCACTGCTGCTGACCTGAGGCCAGGACAATCAATCCAATCTGCCAGACCGTCCAGCCATGCTGCCCGCCCGAGATGTAAATACATTCACAACACTTACTTACTTACTGCAGACAATCATTATAGCATCAGGACAGAGATTTCTCAAACACCGCTTCTCAAACACCACCAAACCATGTCTCAAACACCACCAAACCGCTTCTCAAACACCACCACACCGCTTCTCAAACACCACCAAACCATTTCTCAAACACCACCAAACCGTTTCTCAAACACCACCAAACCTTTTCTCAAACACCCCAAACCGCTTCTCAAACACCACCAAACCATTTCTCAAACACCCACAAACCGCTTCTCAAACAACACCAAACAGGTTGATGTAAACAAAAACTCATCTTTACAATGACCTCCAGCGGAAGCTGTAGAAATACTTTGAAAGGATTGTGAAAAGCTTATTATTATTTATCAATGATACCCATCAACATACATACACATAAATAAATCTATCTTTTGATCTGCCCCCGCTTTATAACACTTGCCCCACCCTCCTACATCAAACTATTTCATCTGCTTCCACTTTTAATGACTTCCCTCACCGCTGAAAGAAAACTTTGATCTACCACTGTGTGCCAAATATCTCAATCTTATATATACATTGTACGCTTAATTAGAAATGTGAAGCATGTTAATCATAATGAATAGCTGAAGATAATCTATAAATAGCGGCTTCTTTTGATGAACAATTGTGCCGAGAAAGAACATTTAGCCTTTATCTTCTATCATGACATGACATAAACATTGATTTATTTGAGCGGAGAGCGTGACTGGCAGCGATTTCAGTTGGATATCAGTGTGTGTTAAAGAAGGCATGGCGGCCATTAAGAGATGGTTTAACTGAAATACAATTTGTCACAGCCGCATTATCAGCCCGTCACTTTCTTCAAAACACAACAATAACCACCATGCACACTTTATGCACGTCCAATCTCAACCAATCTCTCTGTACGTACACGTTAATTAGTCTTCTGGTAAAGGGGTAATTAGATCTGCTAGTAAACAGATTACGCTTGGCTCCATAGTGCAGTGGTTAACCCATCAGACTTCCGACTGGTAGGTACTGAGTTCGAATTCCAGTCGTGGCATATGAGATTTAATCCCAGTACCGACTCCAACCTAGAATGATTGCTTCACAAGGCTCAATGAGTAGGTGTACTTCCACTTACACCGACCCGTGTCCACAACTGGTGTAATAAAGGCTGTGGTATGTAATGTCCTGTCTGTGAACAAGTACATATAACAAATACCTTGCTACTCATCAAGAATAGCGGGTTTCCTCTATCATACTAACACTAACTTCTGTCCTGGACAGGCAGTCGATGCAGCTGGGCAGATAGACATGTTTTAACCTTAATTGGATATAAGCATGTAAATAAAACAACATGTTAATTAGTGTGTCCATTAAAGGACAACACATACATTTACACACTGAGCAATGGAGCTGAAATGTGGTTGTTAATTATACGTCAATATAAAGGATATACCTATATACCTGTATTGTTCCTTACTAAGATGTCACATCCACCCAGAAGAAAATACATCGTCCACTAAATCAAGTAAATATTCTCGCTCAGCATGCACGTAATTATCATTTGACAAATCACTTGGTTTAAATAGTAATATATAAATAAATACTCTATTTATATATGACTATTTAAAGCAACAGCTCACAAGCACTGATATTATTCACTTGAGTACTTGTTTTGTTCTCGGGTTGTCTTCACTATCAAACTAATTATTAATTAGGCTTCCAGATTGCGGCATGTTCGATCCAAACTGCATGGTTGATTACCGAGTCTTTCATCTAATCTATTTATAGGCTTAGCGAACGTTCTCGTCAAACTAGTGTCTGTGCATTGGGGAAAGGGGCTAGTATATTGTATGTAAGTTGAATAACCTATACCAGATCCTTTTGTATGTTAATGCAATAAAAAAAGGTGATCAATGAAAGCACGTTATACAGAGGAGAATCTGTAGAGAGTTCGATAGCCGTGAACAATCGTGAACAATGTTGAACAATCGCTCCACAGATCCCAACAAAGATGTTTGTCCAATATTCACTGTTCAGTAATCCATGCACAGAAATGCCTGAATTGTGAATTAAATAATGGAAATAACAGTAGAATATAGATCTGGTGGGATTACAAACCGGCCTGTATTTTGTGAGTTTCCCCACATAGGAAACATTGTTTACAAACAGACCTGTATTTTGTGAGTTTCCCCACATAGGAAACATTGTTTACAAACAGGCCTGTATTTTGTGAGTTTCCCCACATAGGAAACATTGTTTACAAACAGACCTGTACCTCCATATAGGAAACATTGTTTACAAACAGACCTGTACCTCCATATAGGAAACATTGTTTACAAACAGACCTGTATTTTATGAGTTTCTCCACATGGAAAACATTGCTTAAAAAGCTTGAACACTATAACGTCGACTCTTGTAAACAAATTTCCTATTCAAGGTTCACCTTAGAACTGCATATAATGAAGAGAATCCTAGATACACTTTAACATGGACCTGATAAATGAATAAGACTTGATGGGTCAAAGGATTGATCATCTTCAGGGGACCCGCTGGGTTATTTCTCATTCCAACTGGTCACTCATGACTGGTCTGTCACAGCCATGGTGTGTGCTATCCTGTCTGGGACAGTGCACATAAAAGAAGAGTAGCCTATGTGGCAGTAGCAGGTTTCCTATGTGACCAAGTTTCGATATAACTGTGCTTGGCATCCAATAACTGCTGATTATAATAATCAATGTGTTCCAGTGATGTCGTTAAAGAAACAAACTTTATCTATGACCAAGTGTAGATATAACTGTGCTTGGCATCCAATAACTGCTGATTATAATAATCAATGTGTTCCAGTGGTGTGGTTAAAGAAACAATATTTATCTTTATGTTTGAGGGAAGTAGAAAAGATGCTTGAGTACATTGTGACTGATCTGGTTGGTATCAAGTCTGACTAGTTAGCGGTTCGGATTGAGTGAACTGAACGAGACCAAATTACAATCCCTCATCAATAGTGACAGCCTGCATTGTTAAACTGTGCTCGCTTTTAATCAAACCTGCCAATATGTTATATTGGTGTCCTTTAATGGGGTAATAATGTTGGGCAGAATAAGTAAATCTAATACACTACTAAGATTTCATAAAACATGGATAAA
>JAULBR010146154.1:0-17597 GCA_032355825.1 Melanodrymia aurantiaca | reverse complement strand
GAAATAGAATAATACACTCGTGTCCGTTAGAGATCACTGATCTTATAACTCGTGGTTACAAATCGTATCCAACTCGCGTTCGCTCGTTGCATACGTTTTGAAACCACTCGTTATAAGATCAGTGATCTCTAACGGCCGCTCGTGTATTATTCTCTATGTATACAGTCGCACGAATATAAAACTACATAAATATACCTGCTGTAATGTTACTCTTGCACTCCGACCACACTCCGCCCCAATAGAATAGTTATTTTAATGTTTGCACAGTACATGGGTGTTAACAAAAGTGAATTTGTATGACTGAAAATAATAGAGCAATTCTGATAAAATCACAGAATATGCATTATATTTTCAAATTTGGTCTTATATTTATAATTACATTTAAAAATATAAGTTTCTTTAATAAATAATTTGTTGAGAATTTCTCCCACGACTGATTTCAGTCTCCTGACTGACAGTTAACACCCATGATAGTAGTTTTAGGCTTAATTAAAATAATCTTTCAAGTTTGTGAGCACGGTTGTTGTTGTTGTTGTTGTTGTTTTTGTTTGTGTTCATCCAGCAAGGGGCACGTTGTTCACACAGCCCCTTTTAACAAATACTCTATTATATTATTTCCATTTCATATCGTGCATTTTTGACTAAGCATTTTATATACTTTTTTTCAAATTCAGAAATATTTCACAACCATTTTATCAAATTACCGCCACATGTTAGAGCACTTTTACTTGTCAGTTATATCAAAGTTCATGTAATAATATTGAAGTCATATCTAGTTTGTAAAAAGTGACACATATTTAAAAGATAAATAATTATATTGTGTGCATACGTAACGTGTATACATAGCACAATACGCTATATATACACAGTATATACAGCTCATAATGAATATATAATGGCTATACTGTACGTACTTGCATACGGAAAATAACACGGTTCCAAACGTCAAGATCACCCATTCGTTGATTTTGAAGGAACTAACACATTCCTCTAATAGTTCTGTCCAAGGTTACATGAACTTGCATAGAAATATGTCAAAATCCATATTTAAAGAAGAAAAACCGTTTCTAGAATAATTCTTCCATGAATAATAAAATAATGTCTTTTGACACAACGTGGTATCACACTGCGAAGATGAGAATGTCAAACATTGTTATCTCGAACTCTATAACAATATACAGATATACCGATGTATGCACCTGGGGTAAACTACTTTTCAGCAATAACAACAATGGATATGTCGAAGTCTGTTAATCTTGAATACCAGATATATCGAGGTGTGTATGTAGTAAACGTCTATCGTTCATCAGTCCTGATCTTGAATATATTACTTTGGTTTATTCAACTGCGAGATAACAAGAATTCGAGATACACATTATCATACATGTAATCCTTGTTTCTCACTGTGCGAACTAGCGGACTATATTAAAACTATGGGTGTTAGACTGCTTTATCTCCAATGAATTCTATTAGATTAATGGGGTGGGGAGATTACAATACTCGTTCCAATAAAATCGAATCAGCAGATACACATGTAATATTAACAATTATAGCTATAAACTGCTATCAACTCTCCAAGTCCTCTCAAACAGCTATAATACTTGGCAAGTTGTCTGCGGCAATGTTGCTATACAAAAATAAAACCATCATCTTTTAAATGTTTGCCATTTTCGTAGTATACGTACGTATACTCTGTTTGGGAAGCCTTTTGATAGAGAAAAATCAAACTTAATCGTCCTATTGTACGTATACTTTGTCTGGGAAGCCTTTTGAAAGAGACAATCAAATTCAAATGTCCTATTGTACGTATACTTTGTTTGGGAAGCCTTTTGAAAGAGCCAATCAAACTTTAACTGTCCTATTGTAGAGCGTACTCATCGCGTACCTAACTCAAACCTGACTTTGAAGTTCTTTCTCCCTTCCTTAAATGTCCTATTGTACGTATGCTTTGTTTGGGAAGCCTTTTGAAAGAGCCAATCAAACTTAACTGTCCTATAGTAGAGTGTACTCATTGTGTACCTAACTCAAACCTGACTTTGGAGTTCTTTCTTCCTTCCTTTAAAAGTGTCATATTGTACGTATGCTTTGTCTGGGAAGCCTTTTGAAAGAGCCAATCAAACTTAACTGTCCTATTTTAGAGCGTACTCATCGTGTACCTAACTCAAACCTGAGTTTGAAGTTCTTTCTCCCTTCCTTAAATGTTCTATTGTACGTATACTTTGTTTGGGAAGCCTTTTGAAAGAGACACTCAAACTTTAACTGTCCTATTGTAGAGCGTACTCATCGTGTACCTAGTTCAAACCTGACTTTGAAGTTCTTTCTCCCTTCCCGGGAGTCCCGTCAAATCATAGGAAACGCGCTTTGACCCACTTCTGTTGCTGCAGTTAGAATCGTCACTCGTTCTCGACTCTTCATAACCTTTTTTATAATACCTATAAACACCACTAGATCCCATGGCATCGGGGTCCAGTGACGGCCGTTTAGAACCCGGCGACTTTGACCTATGAGAACCATGTCTGCGACTGTGACTTCCGTCGCCGTGACTTCCGTCGCCGTGACCTCTCGACCTACTTCGCCGTGACTGAGATCCATGATGCCCGCCGTCGGACGACCCGCCGTTGGACGACCTCGACCTTCGTTTGTCGCGAGTGCCAGATCGCCTTCGAGAATCTTTGCCGTTATCATCACGACTTGTCTCACTCGCTTTCCTCAACTTGTCTAAAGATCGACTTCGCGCGCTGCCACTCCTCTCTCGACTGATGGAGCCGGTTGATGGCTGGTATTTGCTATATTTGTGACCTCCACCAGACGTTTGGCTGTCCGACGAATCGTACTCGGAAGTCTCAAATGCTTGGTTGAAGACTCCTCTTCCATCGAACGCATCCGGCGTGCGTCGTCTACTCCTGCCGCCAGTTTGTTTGCCCTCGAACGCAGGGTTTGGGTAAACGTAGTTGTTTTGTCCTTCGTTTGAAGACATGCTGGAGTTTCGGCTGTCGGCGTCCTTATTGTTCGAGTACCGGTCAGGGTGGGATGGGGAAATCACTTGGGAGGCAGCTGAATTAAAAGAAAATAAGTTATTAGCGTTGGCTATAAAATTGGTCATTGATTAATAATGATTAATGAGTATCGTTTTAAGTGAGCACGTGTTGAATTATGTTGATGTATGAAGAAGAATAAAAGTTACTATATATTTCTGATAGCCTAAAGAAAAAGGAAAGAAAATTTTGTATGGTATTTTTTTATTATAAACTTTTCAGTTGCCTCCCAAATGCATTTTATTACTTGTCAGGACATCCAAGGGATGTATTTGCATCGTTCTCTTTTTCAAAGAACTGTATCTCCAAAGTGTCTTCCATATTGTAAACAGCGGGGTCATGTACATGGAATTCGGTGATTATTATACTGAACTATTCAGTAAAAATTTGTTTCTCAAAATAGGAATTACAACATTGTCTTCATCAAAACCAATTCGAGTTTTGGCTGCAATCAGAACGTGATGGAGTCTTTGGTGTCTTGTCTGTAGTTTAACCAGTTCGTTCTGTTGGTTGGGCTAGAGATATGAATTCATAGATCAGAAACAAACCTTTGGTATCCAGGGGAACAGCACTAGAACAGATCTAATTAGTATGTTTATGTTCAACAGCAAAACAAATATTCTATTTAAGAAAACCTATTTATCTAGTTGTCGGTTTATTTATCATGAACCTGAAATGTCAACAAAATTAAAGCTATGGAGTGAAGTGTGATTTACTTGCATAACTTACACACAATTACAGACCAGAAAAGAAACGTAGGCCAGCCACAACACTTTAATCTATTGCCATTATAGGTGTTAACTATCATGATTATTACAACCAATGGTCTACAACTGGTACACCAGAGGCTGTGGTATGTGCCATCATTGTTTGTGGGAAGCGTATTTAAAAGATCCATTGCTGCTAATAGCTAAAACGAGTAGCCTCTGTGACTGCATCAAACATCAACATGCTCTAGTGGTGCCACAGACTATACTGTATCTTTGTCCGTATTTCTGTCTGACGTCAGTGTGTTGTCTGTCCACAATGAAAACTTGGACAGTAACGATAATCATTCCGTGACATTATTACATTGAACATCTCGGCTACTAACGGGCAAAAGAACACGTGTTAAAACTCTCAATATATTTTTTATTAGCAAAATAATTACAAAAAGCTACAAAGTAACATCTAATTGTAAAGGAAAACAAAAAGAATTGCACCAAAGATTTTTAAAAAACCAACAGCGATTACACAACAACTATTGTCTTGAAGAATAATCAGAATGTCAGGCCAAACAATAAACGTTAAAAAATATTATTTTCGGTTTTTACATTTCTATTTTCAATTATTTCTTCCTGGAATTATTGTCCATACTGGAAAATATCATTCAGAATACATAAACCAGTATATTCTGTTTTGCACCTTGATATTTATGTTTGGAAGGTGCATACATTATAGCACCGGTCTCCATGGTGTAATGGTTAGACCACCGGCCTCAAGACTGCTAGGTTCGAATCCCGGTCGTAGTTTGGGAATTTTAATCGCAGAACCGGATCCAATGCTAGTGAGTGCTCTGCAAGGCTAACTGAGTACAAGCGTACACCTTACACTAGCCTGTGATCCACTACTGGTTAGCAAAAGCCATGGTACGTACTGTCCTGTCTGTGGGAAATGGTATATAAAAGATTCTTGTCTAGTTATCAAATAGGTGTAGCGGGTTTCAGTTGAGACAGTTTGGCTGTAAATTCCTTTGAAGGACAGACGTGCTTCAGCCTCTATTTAAAATAATTTTTTATTAACACGTAAATAAGTTATAAGTAATTAACTAAAATTTGATAATTCAAATAGATCTATTTATATAACATAATAATTACTATACGTTATAAAATTAATTTAGATTATAATCATAATGTAGGTTTAATGAATGAGTTTTTAAAACACATAAAATAGAATATTGATGATGAAAACGATACGAGTCTAAAATGAATTTATGACTACCAACAATCATGTAAAATGTACAAAAATATACTGCATTGTCTTTAAAAAATTCTTCACTTCCAACTGTTACCACGGATGAAAACTCATCGTTTCTAGAACCACTGCAGACAGCTCTTTCGGTAAGTATTCATCCAATTGAATGTTTATATTTTAAAACATTTGCACTGTATTGCTGTTTAGTTACGCACCACTGTATTGTACACAGAGACAACAAAATGTCAACTTCATTCACGCCACAATATCAAATACATGTACAACACATGCAGTCAAACTTCAATATCTCTAACTTTGCGAGGCCCATATTTAAGCAAGGATGGGAGGGGGTTCCAACTAACCCTACCTCCTTCCCCAACACAACCCTCATTTGTGATATAAATTTTAGGCACCATGTTAGGTCCACTCGTCTTAAAAATATCAATTTCCGCTATTGAAGGTAGACTTTTTCGAGATAAAATCCTAAATACAGGCCTTATTATATATAATACAATCTCGAACACGTCAAGATATATTACTATAGAATATCTCCAACTACCGTTATCTACAAAACATTGTGTCGGTCACTCCAACCTCAACCTAACGAAGTTTGACAACACATACAACAACATTTGGAAGCATCACTGTAAAATAATTATAATCTTTTTCGTTGGTTAATATTTGGGAATTTGACCACGATTTCCATATCTCGCATTGATATTGAGATCTCCAAGTCTCTTTGGCTGCTTGCCCTTCTTCGAGACACTGCCCCTTTCATTAACCGAACTCCTTTCAGGTGTCTGTCTTTTAAGATTGCCAGGAGATGACCGGGGTTCCTTTTCAGCATGTCGCCTTGCAGTGCCATCATCCCTATGACCATCGTGTGGAGACTGGTTTCGTCTGCTTGTACTACCACCTTCTCTATGAGGATCCCTACCAACAGACTGGTGTTTTCGACTGTCCCGTCTCATATCATCTCTCCTTGTGGAGTGCCCTCTTGAATAGTCATCCTGTTGGAAGTCATATTCTTCGTATTGTGCCGATTGCCGATCGTCCTTCTTTGTGGGGTAACCTCTTGAATAGGTTCCATGTGAGTAGTCAAATCCGTCACCTTTTGCTGGATTGCGTTTTGCGCTAGTCTCGTATCTATTAGAGTTTTTCTCTATGGGTTGGCGTCTTGAAGTATCACGTCTTGAATCATCGGTCTTTACTGAATGCGCTTTGGAATCCCTTCCATCCATGCGGTCATATTCGTTGTCAGTTGGATGTCGTCTGCTCTTCCCAGCAGATTGTCTCTTTGGATCTCCTCGCCTGAACTCGCCACTTTTCATCGACTGTGCTTTAGAATCCCTGCCCTCATAATCATCATAAATAGGATATTGTTTGCTTTTCTCCATGGAGTTCCGTTTTGGGTTCCCTCTTCTAAAATCTTCATGTTCAATTGGGTTTCCAGTGCTACTACCATCTCGACTAAATGCATCATTCTTGAACGTAGTCGGATGCCTACCAGATTGATCCTTTACAATGAAAATATCGGACTCCTTGTGGTCGCTTGGAGAATATTCACTGTATGTCCTCGTGGAAGGAGGTTGTTTTGGGGGATTAAAATTTCTACCTAAGTGCACTTTGGAGTCAGATTTATATTTTTCCTTACTTGATGAATACACTGTAGATCCTGCATTAGTGGAAGCTGCTTCTCGTTCCTTGGATATTCTCTTCCTTCTATGTTTGACAATGCAGTAAATGCCAATGCCGACCAGAGCAAGAAAGAAGAGACCACCTGCTATAGCGATGCCAACAATGGCGCCTATGGTCAGGGGTTGTCCAGCATATTGGTTCACGTTCTGCTCAAAGTCGATGTTTGGACCTGAAACAAGCAGAGATTGCAAGAAATGAGTGCAGGTGTTTAATTTAAATCACTATTAGAGTTTAAGGTGGATGCTTCACGATATGCATACCCAAGCATTAACATTCCATTATCAAAATGATCAAATTGTATCACCATGTGTTAAAGTAAGTTCAGAGGGGTATTAAACAACGCCACCACTGTTTATATCGTGATGATGCATTGCTTTCTCGAAAGGAGATCATATCCTGTCCTACCAGTTGCATCCGTCTTAAACTCCAATCATCAGTTTCATTATTTAATTAAAGAAAAAATAACAAGTCACAGAATCCACTTTAGTCTAAATAGTGTATGTACATGTAATACAATTAGAATATATTTATTTGATGTTATTTTTTTATATATCTCCATGTATTGAACAGGTGTCTGTCTACCCATGACAAAGGAAATAATGATAACTATAACGTATTATTTTACCGAAAGTAAACAGCAGATTATATATTATACAGGAAGTAAAGACATATTTCTAATGAGTTTCTTGTTCCAAGTTCCAATACAAACCCAGCCTTGACATTATTGTAATAGAAATTGATCTCACCCTGAACCGAGTTACTGTTAATTAATGTTCTACCTTGATCGGTGGTCACGAGGATGCTGAACTTATAGGTCCTCGCTGACGTGGATTGTTTGACCAGTTCAAACATCACTGACGTCTTCAACTCCCACCTGGACCCTGGTGCTGAATCGCTCGTCAACACATGCTGTAACCAGAGAAAAAACCCATCTTACTTAGTTAGTTACTTAGTTAGTTAGTTAGTTAGTTAGTTAGTTAGTTAGTTAGTTACTTACTTACTTACTTACTTACTTACTTACTTACTTATTTACTTAGTTAGTAAGTTAGTTAGTTAGTTAGTAAGTGATAACTTATTTACGTTCTTATGACCAATTAAGGTTCAAGCACGTCTGTCATGGTCAAGCAGTCCAGCTGCCTCGACTGCCTGTCCACGACAGAATGTTAGTGTTAGTATGATAAAGAAAAACCCGCTACTGTTGATGAGTAGCAAGGACTATATATATGCACTTTCCCACAGATAGGACTGTACATAACACAGCCTTTGCTAAATCATTTGTGGACACTGGTCGGTGTAAGTGGAAGTACACCTACCAACTGAGCATTGCGGAACACTCGCTCTGGGTTGGAGAAGGAAGGTACTGGGATTGACAACCAAAACGAAATATGCAACGAATGGGATTCGCACTAAGTACCAATGCGTTAACCACTTCGCCATGGAGAACAACATAAAAACATGTACTTATATGTTATACTTATATTAACTTTAAATTGCAAGATTAGCTCAAACAAAAGATAAAGATAAAGTCCTTACTGCAATATCGTACCGCCTACGATCAACTGATTTTTTTAGTGTGCACGTTAGGCTCCATTTATACACATAAAATATAAATATATATAAAAATGCATAAGCCATTCCTTAAGGAATTGTAAGAGACGATTAAAATGGTATTCATGTTTTTACGATAAATATACTAAAGGATTACTTAATAATTACTAAGATACTAATGTGTACAAGAAAACATACTGACTGAACGCGAGTGCGTGTTTATTCAAATATATTCAAGTGCTCTTTACAACAAACGAGACGCACCACGTTGCAACTCACTACGAACAAAATATCACATTAGGCCTTTTATAAAATAACTAGATTGTAAGCCAATCCTGCCATGTAAAATCATGCAAGGTGAAAGGCAACCGCCATCATCTATGAAATGTTTAAACAAGCGAGGTTATATTTTGGCGCCTGTTTCCGCTCTATTATGCTATTTAAACTGAAAGCTAACTATGAACTACACATGTACTAGTAGGTGCATCCGTGGTTTTGGTGAGGTATCCGTACGACATGCAACAAGTTGTATCTAACATAATGGCAGTTGTGTTTATGTTTAGAATCATATAATAAATGTATGCAATTACATATCATGTATCTAGATAAACAAACAAGTTCCATATGTACATGTTGTTATATAGCCTACGATACAGTTTGTTTCTTGACGGGGTGTAACGTCTCGGGAAATATAGAATGTTTAGAATCATATAATAAATGTATTCAATTATCTAGATAAACAATGAAGTTTCATATGTACATGTTGTTATGCGATACAGGTAGTTTTTTGACGGGGTGTAACGCCTTGGGGAAATATTGAATAGAATTTTGAAGTGTCGTACCAACTGACCACTCACACTATCAATAAATCTCGTAAATAATATAATAGTATGTAAATTTATATTCGCGTTAATAACAAATACGGCAAGGCACTAACCGTAGATTACAGACGATAAACACATTGTCACAAACCATCAAGCCATTACAATAAATATTATCTCAGTATCTGACATTCAAAAAGCGACATGCTGCCATTTTGGAGTGAAAAGACATCTGGTAAATAGTTCACATGTCTCAAAAAGATTTGTTGAATTTTAACAAAATCCCGTAAAAAATATTATATTTTATATACACTGTATATGTATATTGAATTAAATTATGACCATATTGATTTGGAAAAATAATATATTTACAGATTAGGTATTTCGATTTATCATAAGCTGACTAAAGTTGGAGTCGTGGATGGATGATATGAATGCAATATAAATTTGTTCTGTCAATATGTTTAATATTAATATGTTATTAACTAGCATCAAAAAAAAAAATTAAAAAATTAAAAACTAGCATCATACCACATTACCAAAACATCTAGATTTTCTAGCATCCATGGGAATCCTTACTATAGGTTTTACGGTATTATAATTCACGAAACAATCAAATAAAAGATGGATACAAAACGGGTATTTTTTATATCTGATTTTGTTCTACATTTATACGTAAAAAATCGTAATGTAGTCAAATGCTTAAATGATCGCACAAGACACTCTACCAAGGTGAAGATAGCATGCACTCATGAATCACAGATTCACAGCCAAAGCAGTAGTGAAACCTGTCGTAAGCAAACTATAAACCACGATAACATAATACTATGTAGAATATACAGCATACATTTATAACATTACAGCATATCACTGGTATAAAACCCGGCCATGCATGCAAGGCCACCGATGACAACTATACTCGATATATTATAATTACACGCCTTTCTGTTTTTTGGCTGCAAACAAAATAGAGAACACAGAATTGTAAAATTGAAAGTAGACATTTTGTAAATGGAGTTTAGAATTATGGTGGGAAAGGGTTCATTAACTGACAACATAATTATGTAATTGTGTTATGTAATTATGTCTATATAAATATCGCTGCATTCTTCGTATTAATATTGCTCGACAAAGCTTTTATGTCGATGAGGATCAAAGTATATTTGGAAGGTGATCGGCTGCGTTGCCATGAATAATGATTATAATCACATAACTATGAACAGAATTGTTATACACAACATCGTTATCGTCGTCGTCGTCAATATCATCATCATATATATTACCGTAAATATAACCATCGTCAACGTCATCAATATCACCGTTAAAGCCGAACAAGGTACGACTATATATAGGTATATTGCTGCTTATGCACATAAGAATTAGTGGAACGGCTTAGTTCAAAAATAGTTCAAATGATGAAGCAAGCACAACATTTGGAAATACTATTCATTTTTAAAATACCGTTGGCCACTGAATTGATTACTCTTTTAAAAATGGCCGCCGTGTTTTCAAAGTGTATTTACTACTAACTAAAACAATAGTAATCAAATGGTTCTAATAAACATAGAATCATCATCATCATCATCATCATCATCATCATCATCATCATCTATTTGATCAAATATTCCGATAAAGTGTTATAACATGGTAAATGTTCCAAATAATCGAAACAATGCGGATCTAGTAGAGTAAACTGGCCTCGAATATAATAAGCTGGACCAACCATTGTAATTCAATAGTATAAACTTTCAAACTACGAGAGTATTTTAAATACCCAACTACACACGCACACCCACACACGTTATATATTAATAGAGTTTCCGTCTTCTGTATTTATAACAAAGTACATACTATATTTACTGTGTATATACATGTATATAATTGTGTTATTAATTACACTCTTTCTAATCCTCTTACCCTGGGGTGCACCTGTGACGTGCTGTCGTAGACGTTGAGATGGATGCCGCGGTCGTTGAACATGACGTCTGTTACGAGGACGAATAGTCGTCTGTTTTCCGGACTTGCTCTCAGTCGGATGTTGCATTTGTCCCTCGATCCTGCCCCGGCATTTTGAAATGGCGGGTTTGCCCATACGTTAACGATGTCTGTGTCTGTGACGGAGTAGTCGCCTGAACGGTCGCAGTCGGCGCTTTCCATGTTCACTGGTACATGAAAATAAACAAATAGAAATTTATTGTACTATTATACGAAATCTAAACGATATAACCATTGACATATAGCCAAATGCTTCTCATGCACAATGTAGAGTCGAAGGGACAATGTAACATTATCACATGGTCGAGAGGGCACATAATATTTATTATGCTCACGAATAACAAGAAAAACATTTATGATCTACCGGAGTTTTGCGAAAGTTGATCGTATCTTTCTTTCCAAGCCGATGGTATCCGTCCTAAGCATTTTGTTTTGTCTGCTGTTTTCAACGAAAATCATCAAAGTATGGCTATTGCATTAGACATCATCTGTATCAATGATACGAGATATCGTGAAATAGCCTCTAAATGTCTATGTCGTAAACCTTGGTATAGAAGATTTTATAGGCGTATGGTAGGATACAGTATAGGCGTATTGTATGAGACTTTATGGGCGTATTGTAGGATACTTTATTGGAGTATTGTAGGAGACTTTATAGGCGTATGGTTGGAGACTTTATAGGCGTATGGTTGGATACTTTATAAGCGTATGGTAGGAGACTATAGGTGTATAGTAGGATACAGTATAGGCGTATTGTAGGAGACTTTATAGGCGTATGGTTGGAGACTTTTTATGCGTATTGTAGGAGACTTTATAGTATGAGCTATAAGGGCCATGGGAGTTTTGAATTAGTGGGGATCACCTTGGTCATTGAGACAGAAGCAACTAGTTTTATGAGTAGAGGCACACATCAAGTAAGCCATCCCCGTAAATCAAATAGTGGATGGTTGGTACCTACTGACCAGTTGATAAACGAGTGACGCGAAGCAAGTAAAAAAACGTTTAGTGTGACTCACTCACCGCGCATGAATACAACATGATACAGAACAA
The DNA here is from genome assembly GCA_032355825.1 of Melanodrymia aurantiaca. Taxonomy (NCBI): domain Eukaryota; kingdom Metazoa; phylum Mollusca; class Gastropoda; order Neomphalida; family Peltospiridae; genus Melanodrymia; species Melanodrymia aurantiaca. Next base: position 5,497 of record JAULBR010146154.1, on the reverse strand, counting down.
AACTACTTCAAAATGAAGTGTCTTTATCTTGAGTAAATAGGTCAACTATGTAACTTGTGTAAGGTAACCACGCTAGAATGAGCGACTACTCGTACTTTGTTTGACCTCGTGTAATAAGACACTGACATTCTGTATACATGAGCCAGAAGAGTTTAATAGTTAAATTGGTTAACTTGTATACTAGTATCTCACTAGCGATCTTTAAATATCAAATTTGCTGGTAATATTTAGGGCTATAGCAACACTTACACTGGGGTGTGGGGAGGATGCGTTGTCAATCGGGCACTTTTAGGGTATTGTCATACTACCCCCTGTTACCATGTAACACATAACTGTTACATGTACTATTCACTTTTATCCATACAGATGTTTAGAAATACATGTACATCTATAAAGAAATGCATGTTAAATTTTATATAACTTATCTTTTTCACGATTTCATTGTAAACCAAGAAACCGTGAAATTGTATTATACAGAGTTTGCAAATCATGCTGTGTATTAATTGGCAAACAGTCCCAACATTTAAGACGAGTGACACCAAACTTACGCATGGTATCAAACGACAGCTATATAGTGTGGTATTAAATGCCTTGTATAATAATATTTATGACCGTCAGTTCTATATAAATGTGCCACTTATCAAGTGACTGAGGCATTTGTTCTCAAGCATACTGTATATTAACCAAACTGTTGGTGGGATCTAGATCTCGCAAATGATTTAATAACATGCAGGCACGTTAAAATGTGTGTATACATGGATTCGGAGCAGTAGCAAGCTTGACCGAAAAAAACATTTTCCTTGGATTGGTCCGTGGGGTACCATCTGGCATGGTCAGGAGGTGTTCATAACATTATACAGTGGCTTAAGAAGCTGGCAGTAAGGGGGCGAAATCGCTTTTCAGACTTTTTGGCCAAAATATATTTTTACGATATAATTTTCTCAATTTCCCACGTGGGCCTGTCCCCACACCCATTTTTGTCATCTTTCTACACAACTATTATGCAGATTGAAATAATGAAACATAATTTATATTATATAGACCGGATGTTGTTATACAAAGAAGGCAATTAAAACAGGTTGGAATATATAAAACATGTTCACATGTAGTAATTTATTATCCTGTTCTTCACCATATAATATATAGTTCGTGGTTTCTAGTTTATGTTCTGCGTATATCGCGATAAATAGTGCAAGCCACAGTGCAGTATAAAAAATATATCCATCCGGTGTCTTTGAAATGTTCTGTCTACTTTTTGCTCGATGAATTCAGTGCAAAATTAATTTTACTAAGCATGATAGTTAAAATTAATTAAATACAATTTATTTTTGTGACAGTAAATGTATGATCATCATTTGAAGAGCTGTTAAATTATATTTCAATAACATAGTTTATATTATAAAATTAATAGTAGGTTATGTACAAAAGTATGTTGAAGAATAATATACCTCCACTATTTAGTAAATGAAAATGCAAACGTATTTGGCATATTATTTGAATCAATAACTCGTTCGAATAATTATATTACACGATTCATCCTGAACTACATGTACTTTCATTCAAATGGAATGTAAAGAAGCCACTAAGCAGTGTCTCTGTACATGTAAGTCCAATAGATATTTCGACAAAACTCCGACGGGGTCACATAAGTTAATAAATTACTGTTAAAACACTGATGATACCAGAATGGTCTCCGTTAACGCTGAGCATATCCTTCCCAATCGATTACATCCGTCCTGAACTGTGGTCAGTATATTTTAAAACAAATCCTGGTATACATGGCTGTCCATTTGGTTACAAAATGAGCAGTCGTATATAAACGCATAACAATCTGACAGTTGTTTGAACACAAATATTAACCGTTCATTAAGTTTTAACAATTGTGGCTACTGGCAGGCGAAATAAAAATAATATTTCCATTATTTTGGCAGATTGCAGGTAAAAACAAATCAACAAACTTTCCTTGATTAAACTTCCACTTCCTGAAACAGACAGAGCGCGCGCTAAAACAGATGTTCCGAAGGACACGAAATTGACACACCTTTCACATTCCAGGGCTTTCACGGAAACGTCATCACCAATATGAAGCTTGGGACTTTCAGCGACAATACAATTCAGGAGGGAATTTTTAATATTAACTTAAATTTTCTCATCAATGCGATCTAGTTCCAAAAACATTAAAAAAAATTTAAAAAATAAACCACTAAATTCAAGGAAGCAATCACTATTTGTATGTACATGTCGCGCTATATATTACGTTTTCAATACGGATATAGCTTATATTTCGTGTCTCAAATGAAATTTATCTTATCTACAATGCAATGGCGTCAATAGATAAACCAACAGTGATAAATTACGGGAGTCAACATCATTTGACAGGTTACTTCCTATTACATTGTTTGCGTTAACCGTTATCGCCTATTGATGTCTGGGCCTACCTACTATAAATATATATATAATCTTATCAGTAATGGTCAATACTAGTATGTGTGGTCCAGTGAGGTGAGATGTTGTTGCGCTTATCTTAAATTGAGTTGTGTCATTTGGACTGTTAAATGTCAAGGTTAAATTTTAAAAGACATTATAAAAAAATTATAGAAAAATACTCATTATGATTCTAGCCTCTAGGAGGGGCGGCGTAAGTTCCAAAGGGGGAAATTCATAAGTAAAATGAAAAGATTTCACTAATTATATATATTTCTTTGTTACAATCAAGTAACTGATATATCAGATTAAAAATGAACATAATAGAATAATATCGGGAACGTAAAGGACCGCAATTACTGAAGTGTGAAATTATCCTGGAATCTTGGTTAAAAATATTTCAATAAAAAAATAAAAATCCACTTTCCACTTTAACAAACTGTTTACATAGAGTTTATTTTTTCCCTTCTTATTATCATAATCCTTTTTGTGTCGACCTTTTCAAGGAATTCCCTTCGATAATGATAATATCATATCATATACTTCCATCCCTGTTTGGTTTTAATTTACCATAAAGGGTTATGGGTAAAACATCGATAAAGCAATTTCCCTTAATTTCTTTTATCTATTAGTAAATGAATATTTGATTACAATTATTATGCGATAATTTCAAAACAAAAATTGATAAATGCATTTGTAATGAAGATGTCAGTATGTAAATTACTGCGAGGCGTCCCCCACCCCACCCCTCTACCCCTATATTAAAAATGGGATAGTTTTGTGCTGGTAGTTTGGTGTTGTAGATGGGTTTTAATAGCTAGGTTGGCAGATCATTTCATCCTACAGATTAGACTATTGGTGTAAATTGTGAAAGAGAAGAAGAAGAAGAAGAAGAAGAAGAAGAAGAATGGCTAGGTTTGGGTGTGGTGGGACTGGTTGATATGGCCTAATGGTCAAGTTTATGTTTAACTGCGACGTGACGTTTATATATAAATGTGATTATCATTGTGTAACCCAGGGTCACTCACAGGCCATCTGTCATATTGGCCACTGGCCAGCTCTGACCATCATGTAGGTAGCCAAATTGGTCAACGGCTAAATTTTCAAACAATTTTAGTTATAACATGTACGTGTATTTGTTTAACACATTTCCCCTCAAAAATGCTTAAGACAACATCTAGTCCAGAGATTAACAGAATTCGTGAAATAAATATATAATACTTTGCTATATATAAGAGTAATTAATAAAATAAGCATTTATGGTGAGGGCATAATTACATGTTTGTTTTGAAACTTACAAGCTGATTCAAAACACAGTTTAAGAACAAACAAACAAATTAATACTGTATTCCATTCATGAGCCATTTGGAATGACATGATGAAGTAATTAAAACAATTCATTACTAGTAGTTCAATTAAGGAACTGATCAACAATTACATATGGCAACATTTAAATTAAAATATTTAATTATTTAAAACGTTTCATAATGAGGGGCATTTCATGGTATTTGTCACGTCCGTCACGATTATGTTTCATCATTTTGGTTAATTAAGATAAAACACTATGTTGTTAGATAATTCAACAGTTAGGAATTTCAATTTGGAGTACAAAATAATTAATGAAATCTGATAATATTTGCATTTACATAACAAAGAGAAACAATCGTGACGGACGTGACAAATACCATGAAATTCCCCAATGAATTCCATGACGTTAATTTTTGTCAGTACATGTACCATACATATTTAATTATATTATGTTACATATACACAATGTATACAAAAATATAAATGAGTAATCCATGGTTTGTAAATCAACAGCTGTATTATTTCAGTATAATAATAATAACTAATTTAAAACTTTTTTAATTAAATATCTGTGAGCGGTATAACATATTATAAGTAATAGAACGTGTGCACTGTAGCGTGTCAAATGTTATGAATACTGTTAGATTAGGTACATGTATGCATTCCAATCTCTCCAGCCTATCGCGGCCGACAGCTTTAAACCCACCAATCCAAATCATGCTGGGTATGTAACCACAAAGAAGTAACGCATCTGGGCCAAAAGTTATCTTTTAACACAGGTTAGGAGAATAAATTTCCCATTATAAATAAATGCATGTATGCATGTAGTCCCACAGACATTCCTTCAAACTGTATAAATATCGTTTGTCAGCCGATAGAAGAAAAAGTTCAAGGGAAGGTGACTTTAAAACATCCAGAAATGAGCAAAATACCCTGATATAATTCAATTTTCCATGCCATGCCCCAAGAAACGTTCGTACAACAATTGATATTTATTGTACCAAAAGGAAACAGTTATTAAATATATTATGTCTCTGTCTTTCTCTTATTAATATTATAATCATTATCATGTATTAGTTTATTTTCATAAAATATATAATTTTTTTAAAACATAATATTTAATATATGTATTAAATTAAATACACATAGAAAACCACAGTACATGCATGTACATGTACATATATTTTAGACGTTTAGTTGTAGTTTGTTCTGACTAACACGTGTATTGTATGTATAGTATACTCGTGTAAAAAAATGATTAATTTATTACATGTGCCATGGATCCACTTAGTCGTACACATGGTATGTATGTATGTATATAAGACGTGCTTAAAACCCTCAAACGTTCTTCAACTAGATTAGGAAACATGGGTCGCATGGGGTGAGGCGGAATCCGTAAACAAATATTACCTTACAAGTACAGAATTGATTTGCGTGTAGTCAAGAGTTCACGTCATACCATGATCTAACAGAAGCAATCAGGTGTGTATATATTACACCCTCTTCACAGCCATCATGTTTATAGGTTTCATGGGTTTTTTTACTATGGTGGTTTGTTAGTATGGTGTATGGTGTTTTAGTTAAGACCTATATTTTAATATTCTTAATAATTATACAAATGTCGACTATCTTCTTTAGATTCCGTGTCGCCAATGACTTTTTACCAAACGAAAAAGAAACGTGAACGAATATGCTATGCTATGCTATGCTATGCTATGCTATGCTATGCTATGCTATGCTATGCTATGCTATGCTATGCTATGCT
>JAULBR010146043.1:0-17616 GCA_032355825.1 Melanodrymia aurantiaca | reverse complement strand
TTGAAAGCATTAATCGTGTAATGCCTTTGACCTATATGTGGACCAGTGTCAATATCACAATCTAAAATATCATTAAAGTCCGTAGCGTTAACCACTGCACCACGGAGACCGGTTGTAGTACAATAAGTAACATGCTCATTTTAAATAGGTTAATCTGGTTTTCGTCTCTGGTTATGCATGCACAGTTACCCGATATCTTCTTTTGTCCTGCTTGGGTGTCGTTAAACACAAATATATTATTATACAGTTACTGTAGTACGTATAGTAAATGTTCGTTTCGTTTTATTATGTGAAGTTAGGTTTTCACTGTTCTTTTGCACGGGCAGCTGTAATTTTAAAGGCGCATTCTCATAGTTAAACTTTACAGATTTCGAAGTTTATATATATTTTTGCGATATACATGTACATATGTAATTATCAAAAATAATGTAAATTACAATAAAAATATAATTATTTCCATTATGTCAGTTTATCTTGTAGGTTTCAACGCTGATATGAATTCCTAGACTAAAGACAAGTTGAACTTCGACAAACATGGCGTCCAAATCAGGGCTTGAAAATCACGGCTACGTGCCTGACGAGAAAGACGGACAAGACCGACATGGCGTAAGAAGGTATAGTCAATTACGAAAACCGAGCGATGACGAGGAAAACATTTATGAAAATCTACAATATCAACATCGGGCGTGTACAAACAATGACAAACAAAGTGAACCGTATGCATTATTTATATTTCCTTCAGCAATGCTCCCTGGCTTTTTGTGTTGCGTAAATCCCTCGCTTTTGGTGAGCACCTTTTTATCTCACTTAATTCAATTCATTTATTACTTTAAAGTTACAGTCTCATTGTGCAACTTCTATATTTCGGTATTTTAATATCTATTTGTGATATACAACTGCAAATAAATTAATTATTGAAAATATAGTTGGTATAATTAGCCGCAAAATAATAAATTGTAAATGTGGAAAAAAATATAATACTGGTGTGCAACCACTTGCCAGTTACTAAAAATAGACGTACCCACGGAAAGGCGACGTCACAACCGGGGAATACTATCAATGGCATCATGGCACCGCAAAGGATTATGGATTTTATTACAGTAATAGCAAGAAATGTTACAAAATAGCATTGCCATTAGATCCACACGTACGGTGGCACCTGTCCTATACATCGGGAGTGTGTCTTTAAAGACTAACATGTTTGTACAATGAAGGATAATCACAGTGTTCACCAAACTTACCAAACATCATGATGAACATGCCACCTATCACAGGGTCTGGTATGGTAACGAACAGAGCTCCAACCTTGCCAGTGCAACCCATCACCAACAGCAACACCCCCGCCGTCTGAACCACTACTCTGCTGCCAACCTGCATTGACAACAACCATGATAAAGTTAGTTTGTTTGACGACACCACTGGAACACATTGATTACTGATCAGCGGTGTCGTTAAACAATTTTTCCCCCCTATCATAAAACTTAATATGATGTTACTCAGGTATATATACTAGTTCTAAGTCAATGCTATTACACCTGTAACCATTTGATTTGCCAGAAACAAATTAGATATACATGTACATATTGATATTGTAAGCAATAAGATGTACGTAAATGTTAATGTTAATAATAAGGAAATGCTCTATTAGCCAGAAATATGTTGCAAATAGCATTAGCAGCGCAAGGACCGTGGCATTTGTCTTAAGACCATAGCTAGGCAGTGTGCCTTTAATAGAGTTGTTATGGCGTTACATGTCATTCTAAATTTGTGCTTTGAGTCTATAGACTGTGATATCTTATTGTTACGATTCCAGGAGCCGGTGTAATGGAGAGGTTATAACGTCACTACGATTGCGTAAATGACAATATTTGAGGACAATGAAGCGGTCACAGTGGTCAATTTAAGTATCGTGGCCGCAAAAACCTCGTTGTGTTATATACTTTTATCGATCCAAACATGTGGCAGCGCAATCGTTAGGACAACGTTACGCTATCGTTGCGTTAAGCAAGGCTCATTAAACCGGCCCCAGTAGTCGTACAACATGCACATTGCATGCAGATTGATGTGATCACAAGCTGACATTTACAAATTCTAGACAAATATCCAAAACTACTTCACAGTGTAGACCTTCGGCATTAGCTTGTTAGCGAGCTTTGTCTTGAGACGATCAAAGGGTGCGCGTCGTTAAAAAGTGAGAAAACAGAAGGTTGAGGAATACACAATTATGAATTAGATCGGCTTCATGTTGAGCCAAGTGTTTTAATCAGACGGCATTATGTAGACATGGATTTGTTAAGCTTCTGTACAGACGAAAAGATTTGGAAAACGGACTTGTAATTGAAAAATGTATTACGTTGATGTCGAACCGTGTGCTTGACAGTACACATCATACATACGGTTAATTTGGCATTCTTTTAAATTTTTATTTATTTATTAAAGAACGATTGTTTTGGCCGAGCGGTTATGCTGTTGGACTGTCAGGTGCCATGTGAATTGGTGCAAGAGATTGGAATCCTATTTGAACACATTATGTGGTGTTTGGTCGTATGGGAAATATGGGAAACAATGCATGCACCCCATCATCTCTGAAACAGATTCCCGTTTTAACAGCAGGTTCAATTATAGCATCTTTCAAAATGTTGATACAAGCATGACCACTTTGCATGGATTGTCTAATTATGTTATTCTTTAAACCAAATCCATGAGTTACTTGACATGTTACGATGGAGACGCTTTCTTCTTCTTCTTCTGCGTTCAGTTTCTTAATGCTCTTTGAATTCAAATCGTGAGTTTTGCTGCCTCCACGAACTCCACAGTCAGCAGCAGGTCGTCTCTTTGACGCTTTCAAAATGGCCGCTAAATTATCTTACGAAACTACACTTTGGACATGTCTATTAGTATTAATCCGATTTTAGGGATCTCAATGTATTTTATATATTTAACAACATGCTGAGGTGAATTCTGATATGTAAAGTATCATCAAAATCATGTTTTTCAATATTGCCGTCACGTTGATTAATGACTTTAAAATATTTTGATCCGAAAATGAAATAAGAAAATGTTGATGAGAGAATTTTTTTAGTATACATTCCGGATATTGAGTATCACTATTTCGGATTTTCGGATATTGGATGAAAATTCCGGATTTTTTGGGAACTTCCGGATAATTGGTCAGTCTACTATGTTACCAGGGGCGGTATTTATCAAGCGACTTAAGTCAGAAATAAGACTTAAGTCTAAGAAAAAACTTAAGTCTCCAAGATTGTGATTTAAGTTCCGCAAAAATAACAACCCCTAGACATAAGTTTTGGACGTTTTTGGCTTACGTCTTAAGTTTCCTCCTGATGTGTCTTAAGAATTCTACAAAAACTTAAGCGTATGTTGTTGTCTTACCTTATTCAATTTAATGAAACTTAAGTTCTTTGATAAATACCGGCCCTGGTTTCTATATTCCCACCTATCGTAGAGACCATGTTTGTTCTTAACACTAGAATATAATTAGTGTACAATGGTAGATAGATTATTTGACTTCTGATGAATGCTCTAACCACTGTATTCATTAGATTGTGCTCAACTAATTAATCAGGGATCAACCACTTACGAGAGGTCAGTCATTTAACAGAGGCATGAAGAACTATAAAGAACTTGTAAAAGATACATTATGATTTTTATTGTTATTTTAGGCAAAGTGCATGAAACGGAAGATTCCATAGAAATTGATGGAGTTGTCTTCATGAAGCCGTTTGTTGAGAAGCCTGTAGATGCTGAGGACCACAATGTCAACATCTACTTCCCAATAGCAGCTGGTGGTGGAAGCACAAGACTTTTTAGAAAGGTTTCAATTAATTGTTTTTTAATTTAATTTTTTTTTTTTAATACCCGAGATCATTGACAATGACAAGGTTTGGGAGCCTTGCTCATTGCCGTATAGTATATATATTTACTATAAATGTAGACATTTACACTGAAACAATATTATTAATATTATAAGTAATTATACATATAATCAATGTTCTTGAATTAATTGTTTAGCTCAAGCCAGTCAAACATTCCACTATTAATTAAGCAGTCGATGTGTGGGTGAGGCACTGACAACCAGATCTCTGCAGCTGGCCCTTCCTTTACCTCCTACCCCCTTCACCCCACTCCCCAATTTAAATACATAGTTTGATTGACACTAGTGTTTTCCCTTGGCCATTTTAGCATGGCGAAGCTCCATGCCTTGATATATCCTCGCCAACTTGCCCCCCAAGTATGACCATGCTGCCCCCAGACAAAAACATGCCTTGCCCGAAATGTTTTGTAAATTATCTTTTTAAAACTGCAGAAAATTCATTTTTATTAAAATATTTCCCAACACCACCATTAGACACCATAATTAGACATAATTAAATCAATTTAAATAATAATTATGCACTTAAATTTCCTTTATGAAAATAATTTGCCATGATAATGCTCGGAATTCAATTTACCATGCCCTACCTCAAGCCTAGCGAAAACACTAGACAGAGATGCATCTGTTAATTATAGCATAATGCATTTATTTTTAATTTGTGCATTCAAATATATTTTATTTACAAAATATTTAATCTTTGTTGGAGGGTATGGCTACTTGAGTTCACTCTGTGTATATTTGTTTTATTTAATTCTTAATGTTTTGGCTAAAACGCTTATGACAATTATTTTCAGGTCAAGGATCGTAGTAGTTTCTATTCTCCAATGAGCAGAGTAAGAAAAACGGGTTCGTTTATTTATGAAGACTTTATGCCAACAGATGGCACTGATGTCAAAGTAAGCATGGCTTTGTTTATTAGTACATTTGTTGTGTCCATCTGGCTCATATCGAACATTTTGACTTGGATGTTTATTTTTGTGTTGTTTTAATTTCGAAATGTAAATAAAAAATCATGTGTCCAATAACCAAATGTTAATTAATCAATATGCTCCAGTAGTATCAACAAGCAAACAAACCTTTTTATGCTATTAAAAGTGTTGAATTGCATATAAATGCTAAATACTTTCAGGCCCCAAGCTAGGTCAGATGAAGAACTTGTGCAAAACAATGTAGCTCGATTTCACTTCAGTCGTAAAAACTTGGATAAGTCATCATATTCAGAGCGACTTTTTAACTTGCTTCAAAGTGTTATCCGTATGGTCAGGTTTGTCTTGCTATATAATTATTATTTCATTCATATTGTCCACAGCTCTATTTGTTGTTGTAAGTTGTGTTTTTGTTGTTAAGGTGTACACCGTTGGGCCAGACTATGCTCACGCAGAAGCTCGTAAGAGTCCAGCACTTGATGGCAAGGTGGAAAGAGACAGAGATGGAAAAGAAATTCGATACCCAGTTCTACTCAGTGCCAAAGAAAAAATGATAGCTAAAAAAGTGTGTCAAGCATTTAAGGTTTGTCACATTTGAATTTTATCCTGAACTACAAAAGAAATGTGTAATCTTAAAATATTCACAAAATTGTTTGAGCAACACGATTTAATGGAGTCAAATGTTACACATGGGAATTGTTGTCCAACATGTGATATAAGTGCAATCTGGTTTAATGTGACTGTCAATTAATGGTTGTAATCATTGTTATTCGTTAAGTTAAATATGTTTGCAATCTGTTCCCTATGTGGAGTCTTCCTTGCAATAAATTTTAATTTGACGTTTTTTGATGTGATATGCATGAGTAGTATTTGCTATGTCAAAATAGCATCTCAATGACTTAATATTAGTAACATGTTTAAATGTATTGTATTTAGAATAAAGTGAATTATATGTAAGTATGAAATCCCTCTAAACCGAACACACTTGGGACCGAGTAAAATGTTCTGTTTAAAGGGGTGTTCGGTTTAATGATGTTTAAATACAGCACATAAGGCTGTTTGTGACTTTGAAATTTGGTTTAGAGGGAATTCCGGTTTACTGAGGGTCCGGTTTAGATGGGTTTCACTGTATATATAATTTTTATTTTGTCATTACAATTAAGAATACGAACACATGTATTATTTAGTTTAATTGTTTTCTCTTCTCTTTTTGCAGCAAAATATATGTGGGTTTGACTTGTTGAGGGCCAATGGAGAGTCATACGTCTGTGATGTTAACGGTTTTAGTTTTGTGAAAACTTCTAGCAAGTATTATGATGACTGTGCCAAAATAATAGGGTAAGTGAAAGTTAACCAATCGGTGTTTGACAGGTGTAGGTTATACAAGTTTAAACTAGTCAGTGTTTGAACAATCCAAACATATTTTCATGGCATATTTGTAAGATCCTCATTGGAACCATTGAGTAATTCCCATTCCAACCAGTGATTTACAACTGGTTTTTGGTAGTTTGTTTAATAAACATTTTATTTTGTTACCCCAGATCAATGAACAACTGGTTTATTAAAGGCCATAGTGTGTGCTATCCTGTCTATAAAAGACCCCTTGCTGTTATTCTGGTTGCCTCTGTGTCGATATAACTGCGTTTGACATCCAATAACATTAATAATCAATGTGTTCTAGTGTTGTTGTTAAACAAAGTTTTTTTTGTATTATTACATGATGTATGCATAATAATAAAATAATAGTAATACATCTGCTAGGCTATATTTGAACAGAGCGGTTTGGAAATTCTAGAGCATGCTCATCGTTATATTGCCCTTTAAAACCCCCAGATCAATGAAAGTATTAAAAACGTCTTTATAGCTTCAATGTTTATCAAGATTCAGTCTTATCAAGAGTTCTGACAAATTCTACCTGTGTTGGTGTTCTTCGTTTGTAGGACAATGATTACTCGAGCGTTAGCACCTCAGCTTCAACTCGAGATTCCCTGGGTGCTTGGAGCCGGTCCAGAAGACATCCCTGTTGTTCCCACCACATCTGGACCCATGTAAATACCTCGTTTAATACAGTAAAATCTCGTTGGCTCGAACGCCGAAGGGTCGAATACATGGTAACGCTCGAACCAAGATCGAAGTCCCGAATTAAACATTTATATTAAGTTGCTGATGCTTGGGTCGAACTACCCGATGGGTCGAACAGTTTCACGGGCACCGACGGTGTTCGAGCCAACAGGTTTCAACTGTAGTTCTAAATTTTGTATGCAATGTTTGAGATGTTTAGTTGACAGTGAGAATTGAACAAATGTTTAGTATGTGGCATCTCATGATGGTAGTAAATATGATTAAAACCATTATGATCATTTAGGTAAATAATTGTACTCAAATATTGTTATATTCATCCTGGAGGAGTGACATTTACATTTTTGGAGTCTGACTTGAACTCTTAGTTATAAACATTCATATACATTCACCAGTGTAATCCTTTCCTTTTAGTTTAGTTTGATTAGAGTCTCTTTACTGGTGCCAATGTTTTGCAATTCAGATTAAGAGGGGATGTGTATAAAAAAGAAGGAAATTAGCTATAAGATAAATGTTGATTGATTTTCTTGCAGGATGGAGCTGCGCTGTGTGTCGGCCATTATTCGCCACGGAGACCGGACACCAAAACAGAAAATGAAGATGGAAGTCAAACATTCAAAGTACGATATCTTTTGTCTGTATTAACACGCCTAAACTGTACAGTATGCTCTCGTGCATTGTTTAAGTAGGATATTGTGAGCCCTGTATTCATTTATTATCATGGGGGCGGGATGTAGTCTACAGGTGGAGTGTCTGCCTATGGTGGGATGGGTCAAGGGATCAATTCTTCACAGTTGCAAACATTTTATGGGCTATTTACCATTCCAGCCATTGATACACGACTGGTTTATCAAATTCCATGGTGTGTGCTATCCTGTCTTATGGGATAGTGCACATAAGAGACCCCTTGCGTCTGACATCCAATAACTGCTGATTTATAATCGATGTGTTCCAGTGGCATCGTTAAACAAACCAACTTTATCTTTTATCTTTTGGTATCTCTTTTAGGTTTTTTGAACTGTTTGAGAAATATGGTGGATTTCGAACATCTCATTTAAAATTGAAAAAGCCGAAGCAATTACAGGAAGTGTTGGACATTGTGCGTTTTCTGCTCAGTAAGAACAGTACGATCGCAGATCCAGAAGTTGAGGAGAAGAGGGATAAGTTACAGCAGCTCAAACTTGTTCTCGAAATGTAAGTGAATTGAATTATAATCTCAATTTATTTATTACCTTATAGATGTATAATTGCTATAATGATAACCAAAACTGCAAAAAAAATTTTTTTTAAAAGATCTATATTTATATGCTTTTCAAGAATAGTGGATAGTATTTGATATTTAAGATGTTTGCCTATTTTCTCTTTACATACTTGGTAAAAATGCTTAAGGACCATTGATTTTGTGGGAAATACCAAGTCCTACTGTATGATGTTTACTTCATTTTCCCAACATTTGAAACAACATTATTTTTATTGCTAGTCATCCTTAACTTATTTTTGTTGAGTATGCATTGTAAAATATTATATCTTTTTGCATCTTCGGGAAATGAAGTTCTTTTTCAAAATAAACAAGCAATTGGTTAATTCGGTTATTTACACAAAATTGCTATTTATATATCACTTATAATGATTATCTTCTTACCAATATTGTTAATGTTTATTGTATTTTGTCATTGACCTAGTAGTACATTGATATTTTGTTTTTACAAATAAAGAATGTTTATAATGTGTGTGTTGGCTGTTTCCAATCATGTTTCATTAGTACATTACTTCAATAGCGGGTAAAGCTAATAATAAATACGGCTCTAGTTTTGTTCTATTCATTTATAACTGCTATGTAAGAATTTCCTGTCATGCTGAAGTAATTTTGTCCACAAAACCATTTATAGATCATTATGATATTAAAAATGTCTTAATTGCAGTTTGTATTATACAGAACATATTGGATAAGCTTTGGTTATTATCATACAACAACAACATACTTAAAATAATAATAATAATAATAATAATTTAGATAGAAATTACTTTAAATAAGTCTGCTTAATCAAGCAACATACATTTTCACTTGCTGACATGATGGCATTAAATGCCAATGTCACATCAATGCATGATAGTTTGTGAAAAATATATACCTTGGTCAAATGTTAATGTTGTGGTCTGAAGAAGGCTTTTTGTATACTCTATGTATGTATGCCTTTAGCCAGGATCGGGTCGGTAGGGGTATGGGGAAGGGATGTCAAACAACGCACCCATGGAAATTGTGTTTTAAAATAATACAGTATTTGTTCCACTCTACTCAAAACAAAACAAAATTATGGTCCTCTTTTTCTTGTAAATTGACCAACCCCTTCAGAATCCTGGCTAAGGACCTATGTTGTCACAATGTTCTCCTTGTTTTTGTCAATGTATGTGTGTGCATTTCTGTTTTGTTCTTTAGGATCCAAATGCAAAAGACGTCCAATTTCTAAATAGTAATCATTGTGTCTCTTTGTTTATATGTGAAAGATATTATAAATTAACTTTCTAGTCATGTTTATGACGATTTAAGACTGTGCTGTATAGATACGTGAACATTTTGCTTGGATTTCCAAGGTAAAAACGATATGTTACAGGCATAATTAATTAGCTACGTTATAAAATAAGATAAATAAATTTCTTGAATGAGATATATTAGACCTTGTTATAGTCTCTGAAACATGAGCATAGCCATCTAATAGTGGTTATTTAAAAGGCCATGTCGTTAAGAAGATTTTAGACTAACTTTGTCACAAAAAATGCATATAGTTCACAAAAAACGTGATTAATTTAAGAAATTTGAAGAGAATAAAAATTAAATGTATTCTTATTTTGTCGTACAACTTTGTCAATTAATTGAAATTAGTGACTGTGACATTAACAATCAAATTGTGATGTTTGCAACAGAAAAGTTAAGCAAAGTATGTGCATGAAATATTGATTCCAATGTTTCAATGGAAATTTATGTAAAACATTTTTTGTTATTTCCAACTCTGTGATCCTTGTTTCCCTGCATTGAACCAAACTGATGGTGTCTGCAGAAAACACCCTAGACCTTTGAATGAACCGAGTATTATGTTGTGTACCGTGTGTGTTTTGACTTAATCTTTACTGTCGTGCATCCCCTCGTCCCAAATTATTGCAGATTAGAAATTGAAAATACCAATTTATTCACGTGTAATATATCAAAGGTTCTTTTTTGGTGTTACTATATATTTAATTTTCTTTTTAAAGTTATGGATATTCCTTTTGGAAAATATCTGATTGCACTGTTTATGGATACATGTAAAAATTCAAAACTTAATACTTTTGAATGAAAAAGTATATCAAATTTTTGACAGGTTATTAAAAAATATTTTATCTTGTAAAATGTTTGCAACCATGTACCCATACAGTCCTCTTTATAATCATTTTTTAAGGATCCAAATTGGTGATAATTTTTAACTTTGGACAAATACAGTGTTACAGAATCATGCTTCTTTCAAAATATTATACCAGGCCAGAAAAAGGCAACAAATTGGAACATGATTTGGGAAGAGCTTTTCATGCATCTTTGTGTTATACGTTCTGACCTGTTGGAATATTTAATCATGATTATATTTTAAGAACTTGTGCACAACAAATTACCGTTCACGATGAATGGCCAATTAAATTTGCAGGTATGGTCATTTCTCTGGAATAAATCGCAAAGTGCAGTTGAAGTACCAGCCAATGGGTCGGCCCAAACGTTCGTCAAGCGAGGAGGGTGTGTAACCTTCTTCATATTTCAGACCTTGCTCCTCCCTTTTATATATCTGTCGTACCACGCCCTCTGTAGCAAAATCTCTTCTCCTCTGCTTAGCTTATTCCTACTAAATTTTATATTAATTCAGGCTAATTGCAATTAATTAATCCCTTTGGCTTCTCATTTATATTTTATTTAATAACTTGACTTATATAACTTTCATTACCTTACAAGCTAAATTTTTAATGTCATATTAAAGGTTTTAATCATTTCAAATGGTATGATATACATGTATTTGCATCATACATATGTACCAGAAGAAACATTTTATTATAAAATTAAAAGGTAAAGTTGACAATGTAAACTAAAACACAAAGTGTACACAAGTGGGATTCGAACTGATTGAAATTGTTTTGTATTGAGTAACTAAGGGTTCTACTGTTATCTACTGGTAAGATTACAGTGTTTGTGAGAAGCAGAGATTTTGTTACAGACTGCGAGTAGTAGCCTTGCATGTTTGCATCAGTGTTAGTAGGTTAGTTGTCACCTTAGTGGTCACCGGTATCCTTATTTAGTCATAGTAGACACACCTAACAGTCGCTGATTAAAACAATGCCTGGGTCTCATTAAACACTTTCCTTTTTTGTTTTGTCCGAGCAGTAAGTTGTAGATTTCCTCACGCCAGTTACAAGGATGTTTGACATTCACAGTAGCCAAGTGTTCCGGTAATGCAAGCACTGTGCTGCTATGCAGACTACAGGACCTGTGTAGTGCGGTAAACATAAGTATATAATCTCCTGGCAACAATTTACTAACACGTTTTTGTTTCTTTGATTTCAGATCTTTGTCCAAGAAGTTTATAATTTTTAGAACTCAAAATCACAACATTTGCAGAATCTATCTTCTTGTGTGTTTGACCAATGGCGGGCTTTGCGTGTAATTCAGATAGATGGCAGCGTATGCGAGGTGCAAATGGAAGGACCATCAGTAAATGTTACGATGTTGTTAGTGTCCTTCAGTTTCATAATTACCAAAAACAAATAATGAGTTTTCTTGGAATCAAATGTTCAAACAGCCAAAAATACATGCATCTTTAAGTTTTCAGTAATTGATCATTATTATTTTACATATTTTGTCAGCAAGCCAAATTTTTTAAAACAATTTAATTTTTAATTTTATTTGAGAGTAATGAATGTAAACTGTGCATAGAAAAGTGTTTGAAAATTGAAGATAAGAGGCAATTAAAGTTTTTGAATTTATTTAGTCTTTAAGACTGTGCACATTGCCTATTAACTTTGCTTGCTGACATTATTAACCTGCCTGAGACACACACAACATTATATGACAAATAAACGGTTTAATCATTTCCTACTTAGTTTAAACAATATTTATTACCGTCATATACGCGGTTTGGGATTGGCCAACATTTGCTACTTCAGATCAGTTGTTTAATCTATAATCTGGATGAAATATTTTAACGAGAACATTTTGCAACACACAAAGGAAGATTCTGTAAGTGTTAATTCTCGTTTCTCTCTGAGCACTGTTTTTTTTTCTTAACATGCATTTTGAATGCACTGTTTTCTGTCCGTCCGTCTGTAGGTATGAGTTCACCGGGATCAATCGCAAGATCCAGCTTAAATATCAGCCATGGGGCCGGCCACGGGGGTCATCCTCTAGTGATGGTTTGTAACATTTCCATATGGCTTGCTGCCATTTAGATTTACACATCATTTCCATATGGCTTGCTGCCATTTAGATTTACACATCATTCACACTCATGTGCCATAGTCCTTTTATTATTAAACATAGTCTTAATCAAAGTAGTGTTGCATGGGAAGTCTTTGTTTGATCTGATCGTTTGGCAAACATTGTACTATGTGTGAAATATTAAGTTTGAAGTCTTTTTTTTTTTTTTTTTTTTTTTAAATGTTCAGATTTCTGCAGTTTGCTAATTTCAAATTATTAACCTCACTGGCTGAAGTGTTCGTGGTAAATAAAACTTTAAAAATTGCACCTCTGGTGTTCAGCACTTGCACACAATTAACCATAAACTTGTATACTTAGCATCATGAAATTATTAACGATCACTGTTACTAACTTTTCAAATGCACTTGACAAATAAATCGAAACTAAATTGGGATATATATAATATAATATAATATATTAAAGTGGCTACATCTGTAGTAGCTCGAAATCATTTCATCAAATTAAATGTTATTACATGTGACAAAATTTTAACGTACGTCGTCAGTTTTTGCAAAACATTTTTGCTTTGTAATAAAGCTCATTTATTTAAATTTTTTTGTCAACAGTTATATTGCAAAATTGGTCTCACAAAACTACTGTGGGATAAAAAATGGTACTTTTAGCATGTTTCGTGACAACAATTAATTTCAATTATGTATAGATAAGGGTAAAACTGTTTGCAGTGAGAGGAAAAGTAACCTAAAACTTTTATAGCTGAGAACACTAGGGCACGATTTAAATATTCAAATTGAACCTGTTATGTCATAATCGAAATCATATCTCAGGGTATGCACTTGGAATATTTTTTGACTGGCCAATTTGAAATTTTTTTTACTGGCCATGTGGTCGTTATTATATCCTATATGGGTTTGGTTGTGCAGATACTAATAGGAAACCAGTTGAAGACAATACATAAAAAATAACTTTCCGATCCCTTACAAACATTAGTCATTTGCATTTTGATATATAATACAATTTCCGTCGCCAGGCGGACAACTCTTGATAAGGTTTTGACTTGCCCGACGCTATTTTGAGTTGCCATGGGCTACTGGACTACTGTAAGGTGCACACCCTGCTATGACACGGTTTAAATATTAAAATTGAAGCTGTTATGTCATACTCGAAATCATATCTACACCAGACTAAGAGTCCAAGAGATGCTTCGACAATGCCATGACAGTATTAAAACACTGGTGAATGATTGTGATACCAAGTGTATACTCGGCCCCTTTGGTGACACTCGTCATAACTCTCAATGGTCAAGTCCATTATTTTCACTAAAATGCTGACAGCCATACTGAAAGTTTTTAATAATGTTACACTGGGTTTACCTGAGCAAATACCAGTAATATATGTTTCATGTCACTCTAGTAGTAGTAAGTAATAAAAGTATATGGTAGATTGTGTGCAAAATAAATTTGGCTTCAGTAAAATGTTGCAAAATATAATTTCTAAAATGTATTTTTTCTCAGCTCAACCTTTAGGTCGAAGTGAAATAAATATTAAATGAAACATCTCAAATGGCAGATAAACTGGATATTTATTTTGTATGTAGATCAACAAGTCCTACCTACATGTACTTAGTACTTGCTATTATATATACTAAAAAAACCTATATGTATATTTTTAAAGTTAGAACAGTATTAATCATTGAAATAATTTGTATATAAAGTTACACTAAATTTGCTATCAATTTACTAACATTGGAAGATCAAATTGAAGTTATTTTAATTTCAATTGGCTATAGTCATTAAACTATACATAATAAACATGAAACTACTATTGATCATTGATATTAATACTTTATTTGGCACCAGAGCCTTTGCTGACATCCATTGCCATGAATTGTATTTGGAAAAAGAAGTAAAATTAATGATAAAAAGTAAATGGTTACAATATTAATTAACCAGTGATCCATGGTCTGTGAGAAAGTGCATGTACAAATCAAGATCCCTTGCTGTTATTCGAAGAAGAATATTATGTGGTGGCGGCGGGTGATAAAGTGTCGACATTACCGCGCATTTGATATCCAATAATTGCTGATTAATAATCAATGTGTTCCAGTGGTGTCGTTAAACAAACAAACTTTATCTTTGCAATATTAATTTAGCTTCACAGGTCAATCACCTTTCATTTCAAATATTTTTCTCATAACAAGTAACTCTGGTTTGAAACTTACAAATTAATACAATGTAGCCGTGTCATTGTCTGGTGCACTATTTACTCAACTTTTATAACGGGACTTTATAAATGGAGGAGCGGGACATAGTCTAGAGGTAGAATGTTTGCCTGTGGCAGGATGGGTTGAGGGATCGATCCTCCGCAGTACAAAACATTTTATGGGCTATTTTCCGTTCCAGCGACTGGTTTATCAAATTCCGTGTTGTGTGCTATCCTGTCTTTACTTAGTGTATAAAATACCATGCTACATATACAGTATGTTTAGTTTTTAATAATTAACTTATTTTAAGTGGTCCATTCAAAATATAATTGTATGTTCAAAGTGAAAGGTCTTTGGCACATGTCATGGTGACAAATGTTAAGCAGTTGGAATCGTGTTGCTTTGTTTGTTATTTATATCTGACTATTTCGTTTATTTGTTTTGTTCCAAGGTTTCATCTGCGTTTACGATGAACCAATTTTAGCTATGCTAATTTTTTATAATGTTGACTTTAAGAAGATTTTCTATGCTTTAAAATTGGCTGTTTATGTTTGTAAGTAACCTATGTCTATAATGGTCAAAACATATTTCTAGTTTGATGGAACCTTGTTAAATAAAAAAATAAAACATTTTAAAGTAAACAGACTGTCTGAAATTAGAAGTGGCCTGTCCGATGTCATGTCAAGTCAGCTTACGTTATCAAAGGGGTAATACGAAGAGCTTTGTTTTCAATTCATAATCGTATGCCATATCAATGAATTTGCAAGTGTGTCACATAAATTAGTGGCAAGTGAACCAAATGCATTGGTGTGACATGACACTTATTTCTGCTAGTCCGAATTTAGGATGTTTTACCCAAAGACCACATCCACAATATTAATTTAAAAAATCCTTTGGATGCTCCCTGTTATTCCTATTTCAGGGCTTATGCTGGATAAGGTTTTGGTTTCACCAATTAAAATAAATACTTTTTTTTTTAAACGAAGCTAATTTAAATGTTAAATACTGTTACCCAAGCATAACATTTTGTAGCCAAACTGTAAACATTAGCTCATCTTGTTACTTACTGGGCTCTCACCCTATAAGCAGCAAGATCAGCTAATCTTGAATCCTGTAAGCCAAGCCAAAAGTTTGTTCAGACAGCCCACATCTGCTTGCGGTTCGTCCACTCCTCCCCATAGATCTTTATTAGCCCAAAGCTTAAAGCTAAAATCTTTTTGAACTATATCAAAGTAGGAATTGAAAGATTTAGTTATGGCCACAAAATGCTTTTGCCCAAG
Source organism: Melanodrymia aurantiaca (assembly GCA_032355825.1). NCBI lineage: Eukaryota > Metazoa > Mollusca > Gastropoda > Neomphalida > Peltospiridae > Melanodrymia > Melanodrymia aurantiaca. The sequence goes on along the minus strand of JAULBR010146043.1, from coordinate 1,787 downwards.
CATTAATAACAAAATGATCAACAAAGCCGTGGAGATATCCATACGTGATCCAGGATGAAACGGTGAATATTCATGGACATATATTTACAAAACGCTCTCATATCAACCTTGCCTGAGGCATTCTTATTCAACTCGATTCATTAGCTTTAATCAGTGTCCAATCTGGACACACAAATTGATGAAAACATTTGTGTATTTATTTATTATATAATAATAATAATGTCATTGTACCAAGATGATTCTAATCAGATTTATGATAGATCTGGATTATATGTGTTGCCACTTCGACTGTATTTGTCATAACCTATATCTATTAGTTCAATATTATTACCAAATCTAAATTTAATTGCTTTTACTTGCAGTGTAGAATTTTGATTACCAATGTATATAAGACAATATTCTTAATACACTAGACTATATCTTAACTGGATTCATGTGGAATTGACGCAATACTAGATGGATTAGATAGTTTCAGGTGTCACACTCTCAAACTAATTTGGTACTAAGAACAAATACTCCAGATATTCATCAAGGATTTACTGCTTGGAACCCATTGCTAATAGAATTGGAAAAATAAGTGCAATTTAGTCATAATTTGAAACAAAATTAAATAGACAAATATGTTTGTAAACTAAATGAGAAATATTTAGCTTAGAAGTTATGAATTTTCAGTGTCGTTTTCTTTGGGAAGGGTTCTATGTTCGGTACTGCAAAATTCCTGGATAAATAAATGGATTCACCGTTCAAGTTTGTAGACAGATGACAGTTTAAAAACAGATGCCAATAATTATGGACAAAGTTCACTGTATTGAATTAGTATGTGGTCGATGTACAACGTGTATGTCTTGCTTATTGCGCTTTGTGATAGTTCTTACCAATGTGAAGGTATAGTTTATTAATTGAATTAGATTGTTCTCATCATATAAATGCACTGCTGCTTCAAATATGTTCAGTTATGACATATTGTAAAAATCACATTTCTTATTTATTTATATGTGTTGTTTATTTATTGCAAACTTTTTTTCAGTAATTAATGATTCTTCATTGTTTAGTTTGTTCGATTTCTTATTATTTTACAATTTGTATTCATAGAATTTTTGTTCCAGTTTTCGACCTAAACTAATGTTGTCTTTTGGATTTAGGTGATCTCTCAGACGACAAGTTTGAGCATGTAGAGGACAATTGGCACCTCGGGATAGGTATCAGTAGCAAGACATTTTGCCAATTTGTATCACACTAATGTAGTGTTGCTATAGGACCAACGGTTTGAGATCGTCGTCACAATGGCATTGACTTATTTTTCCATAACATTTATTACATTATAGAATCAGATATCCACTCTAACAAAAACATTACTACATTATTTAAACAATTTCATTCACATCCACTTAGGCCAAACAAAATAATATGTGTGGTTTCAGTTACCCGACCAATCCTAGAAAAACGGTGCGGTCCTAAATGTTTGAATGATAATCAAAAAAATAAAAACATCACCGACCGAGTCTAAATCCATATCGCCAACTAGTCGATTTGTCTTTTTTGAAATGTATTCGGTTTGATTTTTGTTCATGTTTTGAAGCTAAAATTAGTCAAAATTAACGAAACTGAAAGTGAGATTTCCCGTGAAATAATATCAAATCAATAGTGTACCAATACATGAAAAAAAAAGTGTATACGATGCCTACATGTTTTGTACATGTACCTACCCCTGTATCCTACAAATTTGCCTTAAAAAAATGTATTTGAGCCTATATACCTACCCCCTTATTTTTGGCTTCTGTAATCTG
>JAULBR010146042.1:0-29761 GCA_032355825.1 Melanodrymia aurantiaca | reverse complement strand
TGGCAAGCCACCACGTCATGCAGCAAACTCTCAAGAAAGACAGACAGACACATGGACACAGTTAGAGCTATGTCCAGTCAGTCCTTGGCAAGCCACCACGTCATGCAGCAAACTCTCAAGAAAGACAGACAGACACATGGACACAGTTAGAGCTATGTCCAGCCAGTCCTTGGCAAGCCACCACGTCATGCAGCAAACTCTCAAGAAAGACTGGTGGACACATGGACACAGATAGAGCTATGTCCAGTCAGTCCTTGGCAAGCCACCACGTCATGCAGCAAACTCTCAAGAAAGACAGGTGGACACAGAGAACGACATCCACGACGTCCACGTCAGTATTGCTTCTCAGATGCAGCTGGCAACCAACTTATACAATGTCTGACAAGCAAGACAACCAGACTATACTAAAGTCAATTGATGATCCTGTATGTACACTAAATATAGTCATATTAATTAGTGATGTTTCATATTATAATTGGCTCTAACGACTAAAATAGACGTTTACGAAAGGTTTTGGAAGCCTTCGCATGTTATGACCTTGACATATGATCACAACACAGTAAATTTGAAGTACAGTAAAATTTCAAAACGTGTATTACGTATAATACGTTTGACTACGCTCATGTACATGCATATATAATACATACTATAAAATAAGTGAGCGTGTTTGTATTTAAGTTTAGTATTCAATGTTCATACTGAGGGTGCAATTTGAAACTCGCTTTGCGTATACAACCCAGCCAAACAATCGAGAACTGCAAGGCATGTTTGTACATTAGAAACGGTCTTACATTGCTAAAGCTTCGGCATGTTTGAGTTGATATCTCAAATTTCACTCCTTGCTGTCAACAAGCACGACGGTGAATCTGAGCGAGCCACAACGAGCTGTGTGTGTATTAGTAGTATTAGTATTCACACACTGTTTCAGTGCATTGACTGATACGTAATCCTACTAACATAAAGCAAAAATACAGATAAACTATATGACTCATTTAGTAGAAAACTGCGTCACTTTGTGTCATTGCCACAAAGCTAGGATAGTATGTACCATAGAAGTTGTTGAACCAGTGCGGAGAACGGGTTGTCCCGTCCTGAAATTATGTTAACAATTTGTTAATATGGTGCAGTGTATGGGGTTTGTAACAGCGCCACATTGAGCAGTGCCCTCAGATATGGGTTCTAGTTGGAGCTGGAATCAGCCACGCCTCCCCCGCCCCTCCCCAAGCCCACCACCCGATACCAGCTCAGAAAAACATCTTACCAAGTACCCACCAGTTTTTAACCCAATAAATATATGATCCATTGTTCATTCGATGGACATGTCTACAATAATTAAATAGGCATCTGCCCACTTTGCTAACCTAGTCCATTCTGCTTGTCATAATGACCCATTCAGTGTGTCCAATACAGTACAGACCATTTGCATCGTTTGTTACTTTAATTCTAAAACGTTTCTCGTTTAATGCGAAGCATTTTCATCATTGATTTTTCTACCAGTGAATGGTCACTATTTTGGTTAATTGATGTGAGAATTACCGGTAGTCATCGGGGACCAAATGAATTTCTCCTTTCTATGTGCAAATTGAGCAAGACTTGAACAAGAATTAATTTCAATAAATATACATAGAGCATCTATAGGTGGACGATGTAACATTATGCTGGTTCAAAAAATCATCTGGCAAAACCGGAAGCGGACTTTGCAGATCGGCCTCGGTACAGCAGTGGATAAACGATGAGGATTAAGATAGGTAAGTACGAGGTACTGGGTTCGATTGCCACTCGAGGAGTGATATTTTTAATCGCAGTATCGGTGAAAAATTAATGCAAGTCCGGGAAGAATGCAAAACAGGTTATAAACTATGTGATTTAACGAAAATTTCAACAGCTGTTTCATACTAATTTCGCCATTTCCCTTGGCTATTATAGTACCCGATCTATTCAAACGTGTATGGGTCATTGTCAAAAAATTATACATAATTCAATATAATTAATGCCAGTATTTTAAAAATCGATATTTAATTTGCGAATAAAATGTCTATCATGATATTATCTGTTGTTTAATATTTCTCGTGCAAACAATATATGCTTTTATGACAAATAAAGTTGAATTGCATTTTCCCCATACACTGTATATCTTTTTAAAAAGTTGTATTATCTATGTCTGATGGTGTTAAACATAATACATGTATATGACAACAATATAGGAATACAGAGATAGATCAAGCATGATAACATTTAAAGCAGTACATTTAATTAACGTCTACAGTTGGCATGGGACACAAACCAAACACAATTTCGAGAATTATACACAAATATTTTATTGAACACAGTAATGGTGGTCGTTTAGATCACCATTGTCAACGTTAATTATTACCATGATACAAGCATTCTGTTAAACACCGTGAAATGTCACAACACTAATGACACTTTGTGTTGGAAAGTCCGTTAAAACAGGTACAATACGCTCATCACTGGCAAGGTATTTCACTCTGAAAATGAAGTAACGAATCCCAAACGAAGCATTCAACATGATGAGCAAATTATGCAAGTCAATTAAGAAATCAATAATGACGCCACTCTGTTTTTAACTTGTTTCATGGCTTTCTGCAGAAGGCTATCGCCGCTTTCATGACCGGTCTCAATGGGATAATGAAATCTTTTGTGAGGACTAATCGCTTCCCGATGATTGCCTCTTCTATCAATATGAATAGTTTTGCCGTCAATAGACTCGACCTGCTTTATGAAATGGAGCTGACGGTGATTACAAGATATTTCCATTTTCCTTACTTCAGAAAAGCGGTCGGTAATTGCAGAAATATCAAGTGATTCTTGTGGGAACATACTGCAAACACGCGCAGCTTGAGCTGATCTCGCTTAAGCATAATGCATCTAGTTGGCCGACCACTATCCCTAAGTGATACAGAAGCAAGATAGAGAGTCGAGTTAATATCGTGTGCAATCTGTACGATACGTTTCAGATGCAAGTGGATGTTTTCATAAAGCCATCCCATTATGGCAGCAAGCGACATTGCGATTCACAGTTCGCGAAAAGCAAACACACGCAACACCAATCCAAATACCATTAAAGCAATTATCAATAGTCAGCATTCGTTTTATATTAGTAATGAACTGTTATTGATTCACATGCGTTCAATCCTCCTCTGCTTCACTTACGAACATTAGTACTGGTCACAATGCCAACTATACTAATTTTATATCTGTCATTACGTTCGCTTTAAGGACAAAGTGTGTCACAAGACTGCCTAATGTTTAAACACCAAGTGTAGTAATTGGAAAGGGGGTGTCTAGTGGATCCTCCCCTAGGGAAATATTGGTCCAGCAAATTTCAGCAGAGCCTATGCTGCATCATATGAAGACATCTACTGTCCGTTTGAAACAGCCTGGTAATACTATGAGGCAGGAAACCTGGCATTGTTTAGACCAGCCCAACGCTTAAAATTGTTTCCAACAAGAATTGTTCAAATATGGCCAAACACAACAACACTCGCCACAAAGCTATGGAACAGTCACTGAACTAACGGACACTGTCTCTTTTGTGGGAACGACGGGTTTGATGATTTCACTAACGAACAACGAGAAGATTATAGCCAGCAATGCGAATGAATTTTATAATTTTTGTCTTATATAATGGACGTCGTTTTAGCCTTTACAGGTTGACTATCAAAATTCACTTTTCACAGGTTTTTTAGTCAAATTTGCCATAAATTTGATCCATATTTATGTTATTCAAATGTGTTACTGTAAACATCAGCAATGCAAACATTAATATCATTATCAACAACATTTATATGATCATTATTGAATGTGGATTTCAGTCGACATATTCGGTATGTGTAAGTTTACATTATTAACAGTTGATCTTGCTCACTTAAAAGTACGACAACTTTTCAATAGACAATTTTCCATAATTATAAGCTGAGCAACATTCCACCTGCTCTAGAATGTCACTACCTGACGGAGAATTTGGCACAGATGATCATGGTGTCTAATTCAACACCCTACATTTTCAGCAAATAATTCATCACATAACTGATGCAATATTTGCTGAAACAAGTTTGACATAAAATTTAATCATTGATATAATTAAATTGCTTTAGGAAGTCGAATAACATTGTTACAGTTGTGGTATAAATATTGTTCATGGAAGCTATAATCACTTTACTGAATGGTTGGTTAATTGAAAGCTATTATCAGGCGGTGGGAAGCTTCTCAATTCTGTTTTCCATATAAATGTAACATTATTCAATATTTTACTTACGTATCAACATTTAAGTTTCAACGCAGGGCTAACAAATAAAGTTATAATTACTTACAATATGTAATACATAATTATAAGAAATAATTATGTACTGGTATTTGTATATACACGGTGGACTATAATATTATGGACTGTTTATTTACCTGTGCATTTTTATCGATTACTTAGATTGGTTTACAATAATATTTGTAAAAAAAGGATACTAACTGAAAATAAACAAAATAAACGTATTATTTTGTATGAATTTAGATCAAATTAGATCAAGAATGAAACAAAATAGGAGAAAAAAACTCACATTCTTTTATGTTTTCAACTTCAAATTTAATTATTATAGCAAATTTAAACTTTAATTACAATTATTGCTTTAAATATTTTCATTTTTTTCTGTCTTTGTATCATTATGTTGTTTAAACCCATCAGATAATTAACGACAGCAAATAATTATTGGTAACCAAATTAAAAAAGAAAGTGTTTTAAAATAGTTATTGTTTTGTTGTCTTTTTTAAATTCTTGATATGATTTTTATTAACTTCATAATAAAATATATTTTTGTTGTTGCTATTTTCATTACTTGGCAGACTTTAAAAATATACCTTGTGATATTTTGTATGTATTTTAACATAGCCCTGTACACTCTTGTGTGTAGATTTTACTGTAGATTATTCATGTGTCAGCTCTATACACTGATTTATATTCTCTTTTTTTTGTATCATTGTATTTACCATATTTTGACACCCAATAGCCGATATATCTTTCTTTTTCGTCACGCTGGAGTGTCGTTACAAGTTACCTTGTTCATTCTGTTACCATTTTTCTCTTATGTCAATTCAATTACCTAAACTACTAAATAGTTCATTAGTTTAGCGGTTTTATGACAGGTCATATCGAATCGTACTACATAAAACAGTTTTAAAAAGTAGAGTATTAAGAATAATAATGTGTCATGGTTTGCACATTGTATCCGACACAAACTACTTATAGTTCTTTGTGTATTATTGAGTTTGAATCTTTTCTCCGTGCATTTGAAGGGAAAGTGATCGATTCGTCACACGAATATGGGCTATTGAAGATAGGTCATTTGAATAAATAATAAAACGTTGTTTGTAAATGCGTGTGTGATATTGAATTATATTGTCTAGTGTGAATAGGAACATCGCTGTTTGGCAATTACCGGCGCGATAGATAGCTCGAAAAGCGGTCTGACGCATGATTACCTACATACGCCTCGCCATTATAACATGTTCATACACATTGACATAAAATTAATATAGGTACGCTTGAATGGCGGTATAAATTATGATGTTAATAAAGAATAGTGGGGTTGAGAAAGACGATTGTAGTTAGAGGTGAACGCTGATCAAGTGTGAAGCAGTGAAACGTGCATGACGATGAGAGTCGCCTACTGTCGAGTGTGAGAGCACGGATCTCCATGGCGGAATATAAACACTGGGAATGAGTGGGCATAACACACACTACACTACCCATGTCTCTTTACTACTCACTCTTTTGTCCAAAACAAGCCAACTAGTGTCATGTTTAACATACGCAATGCATTACTTCTTTTGTCCAACATACTTTGTATTTATATATAGAGGAATTATTGTTTATAATACTGAATATACCCGTTTCGTACTTAGCTTAGAGATTTCAATCAAGACGTGCCAACGTCTTCACAAAGTTGTGTGTATAAATGGATGGCTTTAAGTTTGATATACCAAATTTTCTTCCCATTTGCAACATTCCATCTGCGCCAATTACTTCTGAAACACTAATATAGTATGTTCATTTTATGTCGTGTCCTGGCTCAAAACTGGTTTTATCAGGCTTATAACAGCTATATAGATTCGTGAAAACTTTTCAAAAGTTTCATGGTAAACATTCAAAAGTTATTTCACGTTATGATGCACCATCGACACAGATGATGTCTGATGCTATACCATATTTTGAGCTATTGTGCATGATGAAAATAACAAACACAAACAAAATGGCCGTGCTTACGGTGGGTGCCACCGGTGTAACCAGGTACGATGATCACGTTACGGAGTATCACGATGGTGTAACCAGGTACGATGATCACGTTACGGAGTATCACGACTAATTTGACTGAGGTTATGTTCTGCATTGATAAAATATACGCTTTTAGCTTTGTTATTGGTTTTGATAACATGAGAAATGTTGCTTATAATACGCACTACTTTAAAATATGGCAAGTAGTTTTCAAAAAGTTCAATACGCAAGTTACTATACATTTCATTAACGGGAATAGGGGCAACGTATTTAACAGAAAGCAACATTTCGATTAAAATACCCGTTACATCTTATACTACGCACTAATAATTATATTTCACTTCACTAACTCGTCCGTAAAAGGTACACTTCATGTTGTTTAACACACACACACAGCCTTATTGCATTAGTTTGTCAAACACAGGGGACATATTGTTTACAATACACACAATCTTATTTATTTAACTCCTAGATAGATTATCCAAAATTAATATGCAATTACATTTTGAAACTCACAATAAACTATATTTTTGTTAACGTGTTTTCTTCATTTCTTAAAATATTTAAATTAGTTTTAAAATAATAGTCAGAAACCTGACAAAATAGTTATTCTTCAGTTTTAAATTTGTTTCTTACGACACTGACACGTGAATATATCAATATTTATTTATCGCATGCAAACATCTCAGACTATAAGTTTGTTGGTCTTTAATATTCGTTTTATGACACTGTGTCACACAGGTAACAGTCGCCCGTACACAAAACATAAAACAAAGACATTAAACCGTAAGACACCATAAAAACAAAGTCGGGCAACTGCGGCATGAACTCTACAGTAGATCAAGCGTGACATATGATTTATTTATGAATATTTATATCTACACGTAGGGCCTACAGCCGAAACACTCCCAGTGCAATACTCAATGGCTAAATAAAAAAATAAAAAAAAGTTTAAAAAGTTACCTGCAAAGGCCGACAACAATGCTATACGTATCCACAATAATACTCCATTATGCTTCATACTGGAAGACGTCGGTGTGGATATTGGCAATATGCTAACGGTAATTAAAGGACGCACGGAGTTAGTTTTTCTCCTGTGACTGTCGGCTCAGTGACACTGGCACTGGCAGACGACACTATGAGTAGACTAATGCTTCGTCAGGCCAAACTGTCATGTGATACGAGAAGCGCAGTCCGGGATAGGCAGGCGCCCAATGAATTCGATATGCTATGTGTTTATCAATTAGGAACCCGACCATTGGATATCGCGGGGAGATTAACGTGCCGCGGTATAACACACCATTATCCGAACAGGTGAACAGGTAGGTACGTACCCGACCAGCGGGATTAACGTAATCAATACCCCGCTACATTGATCGATCTGATAATCCACACAACGGCCAACAAATTAGTTTGTTCTATTTAAGAGTCGCCATGACACGGAATTAACATAAGTGTTTTTATTCCTTAAGGCGCTTATATAGTAATAATATGCTTTCGCACGACAATAATTTGTTCACTAGCTATTCATGTACCAATATACACACTTCAGTATAGTTTTACATATTTCACATACGGCCATTGTGTGTAAGAAAATTAGCGGTTATGTGTAATGGTAGGTGCCTCAGTAGAATGTTATAAATGGGTGGGTTTTTTCATTTGAACACGTGACCCATGACTAGTACATTAAAGGCTGTGGTATGTACTATCCATTGGGTGAGAACATGAAATTCTTCAGTACTAATGGTATGTGCTATCCTTTTTGTGGGAATATAAAATTCTTCACTGCTAATTAAAACAGTAGCATGTGCGGTACATGTGGACCACTTCTGAGGCCATTTGTCGAAATCACTGCATGTGCCTCCAGACATCTGATGATAATTAATCAATATGCTATAGTGGTGTTATTAAGAGACAATAAAAACGCCCAGTACTTAGATGGGATGACTTGCATTGGACAGCCAGACGGAGCGCGATCGATACCCACTGAGCATTCATTCATTCACTCACAATGTCTGCCGCGTACCGCTACTTGTCTTTCACCGACAAACTATATATAAAACAAAACGGAAGTCGTTAAAGTAGTTAAGAGCATTAAGTAAACTAGAAGAAGACATTTGGTCTTACGACTAGAGACACAACAGTATTAACTCTACCTGGCAATCAGTCGCCATCGCAACGCCAACACTGTTGTATACATTCGATTAGAATAAAGAACATTAACACACATTAATAACAACACAATCAGAATATAAATTAAAAGTATACAGGTACGGCTAATAAGAGGTTACTATAGTAAATTATTACTAAATGACTTATTATTATTATTAGTAGTATTACCATTCATATAATTAGCATCACTATTTTAGTTATACTACTACTGCTGCTATTATTACTACTCCATAATAGTTAGTACAACTACTACACTGCTGATACTACTTCGTTAATGTTACTAATTACTACGACTACCACTTCTACTACTACTACTACTACTACTACTACTACTACTACTACTACTACTACTACAATACCATTGTTACTACTAATTCTACTACTTCTATTATTGCTATTACTACTACCCACTACTACTAAAGACGTACTATTGCTACTACTACCAGTAGTACTACTACCACTACGACGACTGATCTGTTTTCAGTAGGCTGGTTGTGTTGTTTATTTACAATTTTCATAATAGTTTCAATATTTACATTAATAAATTACTAACGTTATACTGACTTAGTTAGTGTGTGTTACAATTCTCTGCAATTTAGCCTACATACAGTAGGATTAATGCATACATGTACGTGTAGTTAGAAATTAGCACCTAATGTCAAACCTGTATGTAACGGCCACCTAAAGACCTTCAAGTGGCCTTTATGAGCAGGTGGCCTTTATACATGTATATAGATTAAAATAAATGTAATTGTATATAGAAGGGAGATCTTTGAATTGCCCTGAATAGCGAGGTTGTTATACATGTATATACAGGTAGTTTTAGAGCAGGTTCGACTGTATCTTCTACTGCGCCTGGGAACAAAGGTAGGCTATTTATTATAGGTGAGCGTGGGACCCAAACGGCAACAGTACAGTGTATTCCCATTACGTGTAATCATATATTATACACAATATACCGTTTGATAACGGTAGTGAAAGTAAACTACATGTAGTTTAATCTAATCTACTAATGTTCGTGGTTTAAAACAAACATGGCATGGCTGATGCATAAAAAGTTAGTTTAACTGAACTAAAAATAACAAAACTAAGAATAAGATAAACTGTAGTTTAGCGTTAATATGTTCAAAACTGTATCTCTGCAACCGACAGTGTGTATATATTTAAACAAAAAAGTCCCCGCACTCGTGAAATACTACTAACATAGTCATGGTAGTTGTTAAATATGATGAGTCATATCCTGATTCATAAATAGTTTCAGTATAACGTTATATTATTACCTATACGAGGTTCAGTATATTAACGAGGTTCATATTAATCGTACGACTACGGAGTCCAGAGGGGGGATCCAAGAGGTGGGAGGGGGGCGAGGGGAAGACACGTCCTTTCCCCAATTTTTTCAAGTGCCCTCAAAATGTCCAAGTGCCCTTTTCGTTTGTATAAATTTTGTTTGCAAGTAAGCGTCTATGCGCCAGCAGCCAGGTGGGGTTCGAACTAACCCCCTTTTGTGGTCAATGCCCTTTCAAAATATTGAGAGAAAAAAACAGATCAGCTTATATCACGTTGTCCATTTGAAGATGCTGACAAAAAAAGGTATAAACGTATTATGTACGGTATGTATAATAATTATGACATTGTGTATTATGTGTGTGCAATTTATATATAAATGCCCTTGTTCTCATTTCAGGTGCACTTATTTTTAATCAGGTATGCAAAACTTAAAGGCAACTCACGTGTCCGGCGCATAGAGGTAGGCCTACATAGTCATAGGCCTACCATTTAGGAGCTGGGTAAAGCGCCCGCCTATGGCTCGATGGGTTCAAACTCCTCAGGGGACTCGTTGGGTTATGTCCCATTCCGACCAGTGTTCCACGACTGGTCTATAAAAGGCCGTGGGAAATTACACATAAAGATCTCTTGCTGTCATTTGGTAAGAGTAGCCTATGTGGCGGCAGGGGGTTTCCTCTGCGTTTGACATCCAATAACTGCTGATTAATAATGAATGTGTTCCAGTGGTGTCGTTAAACAAACAAACTTTGTATACCATTTAAAGGAGCCGCCAGAATGCCCAGAACAAGCTTTAAATATAGGATGTACTTTTTTACCTACATCCCCTTTTCGTTGCATCTACTTTTAAACAGTGCCCACTTTTCACTGCATATGCCCTTTTAATTAGGCAGCCAGAATTTCCTAGAATTTATTTCTCAATAGTGCCCCTTTATGAAAATTGCAAATGCCCTTTCAAATCATCAGCCAACCCACCCTGAAACTTTTTAAAAATATGTTCCGAGACGGTTTCAGTGAAAGCGTCTCGGAACATATTTTGAAAAATTTACGTTACAGTTATAGTGCCACCTTTTGATTGATTAAAGTGCCCACCGAACATCCAGAATGCCTGCAGAATACATTTTAGAAAATCTAGTTTTTGAAACTGCCAACCTTTCATTGCACGCTCCTTTCCAAAATCCACACGAGAGCCATCTTCCTTTTTTCAATTTTTGACTTGGCCTAAATTCCACAGAGCTGTATTTACACATACTAGAGTATGACGTCATTAAACATTTGAACACAGACATAAAGCTAACGTTATGATGTCTTTGATGGACCAAATAATGTCTCGAATGCAGATTAAACAAGCACGTATTCCTAAAATAACTACCCAAAAGATAAGAGTTAGGCCTACTCGTTTCCTATTTTAGCGCTCGACATCTTCCTGTGACGTCACTCAGCGGATGTCATTAAACATTTGAACACAGACATAAAGCTAACCGTAACGTTACGATGTCTTTGATGGACCAAATATTTTCTCGAATGCAGATTAAACAAGCACGTATTCTTAAAATAACTGTTGAAAAGAAATACTTGTTTCTTTCTAGCGCTCGACGTCACTTCTTGTGACGTCACTAACGGTTTTAATGTGGGAAAGTTCATTTTCAGTATAGGGGTCATAGGTAGAACTGTCAAACCGACAAAACTGTTATAGAACGACTATCTTTGATACTCAAGCAGATACTGAATCTGTTTTTAGGTTTATTTAGTATTTATATCGTAATTTTCATCCGTTCGGGGTATTTCTAATTTTTTTTTGAAATATAATATTTATCGATTGGTTTTTTTTTCTCAATATTATTATTTTTGTGGCGAAACTACATTATAAATAACGCATGTATACGTTTGTTGATCACTCTATTCATTTTTTCACTTGCTTTGTCACTTGGGATTTCGTTCATAGCTGTTACGTGGACAGTGACTACTTTTATATAATTATATTACGCAAAATAAGCGTAACCCTTAAATTGGTTCCGCAAATTTTCAATTTTCAGGCCTGTATAATTATATATATCGATCCCCACCGCCCTCACGATCAACATGCCGACTACATGTATGGACCTGATAATTCAGCTAGTGATACACAACACCGCAGCTAGTCATAAATTTTAATAGTGTAGGCCCTACACTCCGTTCGTATACTGTGATTTCATCAACACTTTTATTAACATGCATTTTAACGAGTCAATGGCCCACATTTTCTTTGTCCCCTTCCCCCACCCCACTACACGTATGTCCTGGATCCGCCCATAACGAAATTGAATACACATTTTGAGAGCGTAGGGCCTACTATACTAGCTAGGAGCCCGAGCATGGCAATTCTACGCTTATAAACAGAATACATGTATAACATATTTCGTCTCCATGACGGACGATGTTTACTACACAAGTGCTCTCATTCGGGAAATAATTAATGATAATTTAGGTAGGCTACTCGTGTCGTAAACACGTGTCATGGACGTTCATATAACGTTCTCTATTTACCTTTCTACGTTACTGTACATCAACGAGCGAATATATTTGTTTCCTATTTTTGAAAACGACAATTATTTTTGGCTATTGATATACTGATCTATACTGAATATATATAATTATAATTATACCGACTTGGTGAAAAGAAGTGTACTCACTTGAGTATATTGCTTACAGGGTTCGAAATTAATCATAGTTTTTGTTTCTTTTTGTTATAGCAGGGCTAGGATTTATAGGTAATATCTCTTTTTTTTAGATCAGGCCATTTGTTTCTCTCCGTACAATTTAATGTTATTACACAACCATTTTGTTACTCTATTACCGGAATTACATTCCTTTTAAAAAGGTATAGAAGTCCATAACAATATAGACTAGAAAATATTGTATAACGCTATCGGGCCACATAGGATATAATATATATATAGGATTGTCAGTGCAAACCAACTTGCACAAATCATACCAAAACAAACACAGAATAGAGAGACAAACACCGAATGAAGACAAACAATGCAGTGAGAGGTAGAAAATAACTTTATGTCATACAACTGGTTGACGTGATCAACACACAAGGATTGTTACTGGACAAGGACAACACATCCTAACAATCCTACAACGGAGTCGGGTTGATTGATTTCACAACATCTATCTGAGACTACGGCTTAGTGTATCATACCACACCGTGCATGTGCATGATGTAAACTACACATCACATCATCTGATGGAACATTCACTCGATAATTATGTCAATTTTATATAAAGTTAATGCTTGTTAACTTTTATTGTTCAGTATATTATAACCTGTTTACATCAAAAATAAATTTAGTCACGGTGATTTGTTTATAAAAAAAAAGTATATTTACACCTTTGTGTCTCAGTCTAGTGTATCACCCTGGCTTAGAGTTCAAAGGGTTAAAAATCAAGCATGGTCATGTTTCTACAATTGAATAGAGTTTTTATTTAAATATGTAATTTATATTTTCAAGTAATAACAATATTGAATAACATACATAAAAAATGTAAAGTTAATAATTTGTTTTAAACAGCACTGGATAAAATAATTATCACATGTAAATAAACATATTCTTGGGTTTTAATATAGGAACAGGATTCAGCAATGGTCGATCATTTTGAAAAAAGACTAGACACTAAATAGCAAAAATTAATATATCATAATCAAACTACACAACCCCATTGTCACAGTCCAAATTCATTGTCAAACAGTGAAAACCCATTGTGCTAAAGTCAGCTACAACCATCACACAAGTTGAATTTATAGGAAATTGATTCATTCCACAATTTATGTTTTAATTATGAATTACCATGAATTATTGGGCTGTCAATTTTCAAAAGAATATTAACTCATGTGTAATTTTTGCATTGCTAAACATGCCTCATTTTCCCATTGTTGTCGTTTTTAATGGATATTTCTGTATTTATTCATGTGATTGTTATTTTCTCAGCTAAATTACCAATGCAAAAATTACATCAAAGTAAATAATACCCTCTTTCTTAAAACATTTGTAACACATTTTAATATAGATAACATTGATAGACTGAACCATGTAGTTTCCTTTTAGTTTAACAAGTACAATATGAATACTAGTATACACATATCAAACGTTTGTCTTTCAACCAAATAAGCTAAATAATACAAAGAGATCTAATGGAACACAGTATTTTCAATAAATTAGGAAGTAAAAATAAATAATTATTTACTATTTTACACACATATCATTTAATTTTGAAAATACATATACATGCAATAAATATACCATTTATTCTCAGGGTAAGTGGCAATATATAAATAATATTACAATAAAATATTGCAAAAAGTGCAAATAAATGACATGGAAATCGTACTAAACAACACAATCCAACATCATAGCTCTATAAATGTTTTCTTATCGTTTTCCCAAAAACAAAGTTCAATGTTAAAACTAACTGATACCATGTGGAACTGAAATGTAATTCATGGGTGTAACTGAGTGGAGGGTTTGGGCGGCAAGGGTGAGTTTGGATGAAACAACAACCCACCCGCCCTCCACCTCACTGAGGCAAAGGGTAAACAAAGGGTTCCGCTTCACATAAGTAAAACATTTGTACAGAACAAAAGTATTCTATAAGGTGAAGATGTACACACAAGGTTGCTATGTTCATACTAGAATCCTCCAGGGTCCGCTAGGTATCAATTAGAACCCACCCCCAGGTCCAGACCACGCAACCCCCCTGTATTTGAATATAAAATGATTAGAACTCCTCCACATTCTCAAACCTATTGCTGTCTGAGTTGTCGACCGCGTTGTGAAATCCAGGAATGTTGAATGTAGGCGAGGATGGAAAACAAGCAGCAAGATCTCACCTAACACTAACGGAATATACCAATAATAATAAAGTTTGTTTTATTTAATGACACCACTAGAAACACATCAATTATACATCAGCGGTTATTGGACGTCAGACGCATGGTTATATTGAAACATGGTCACAGAGGAAACCCACTGCTGCCATATAGGCTACTCTTCTATGAATGACAGCAAGGAGTCTTTCCCATAGACAGGATAGCACACACCACGGAATTTGATAAATCAGTCGTGGAACGGAAAATAGCCCATAAAAGGAATATACCAAGTGCTGACGAAATAATATATAGAGGGTTCGCGAGGCAAGCCTTTTATACCTCTAGGAAGTTATTTCCACACACAACTACTCTGATGATCATTCTGGTATACTTCACACAAAATATTAACATATAATAGATCATTTGGTTTGAAAGAGAGTTGGGGGTGTGGTTAGGTGTCTATAACTCTGAATCTGTTCTTGCACACACCAAACTATAACGAGGCTGGCTGTTTTTACACACACATACCAAAGGGTAGAGCAGTGGGAAGTGGAAACGGCTAAAGAGTTTGTTTTTACACGTACAGAGGGAAACCAAAAGACATGGGGCAGCTGGTAGTGCTATTACAGGAATGTTACACATATATTAAAAATAATACATCTTAGTAAGGAATCAACCATGATAACTGAACCAATAAAAACTAAACTTTACAATAAGCGTTAACTGTCCAAGAAAGGCAAGACCCTGGCTTTCTGCTCCACGAAGTTTCTGCTCCACGAAGCATCTAAGACGATCACGACACATTCTGTGTATGCTCAACTGCATGTAAGCATTCAGTCACACACAGTTATTTATTATAGCGGTGAGGTTTGTGCATAACACATTATGAATATACATGTACAACATGACACTGAACAATATCGAAAGTAGTATGACTTCATACTCAGTGGAAGAGAGGTTTCCGATTTTGGAATGTGCCACCCCAACCCTAAATGTTTTTTAGAATATAATTTTCAAAATTTCAAACCCACTAACCCTCCCCAAAACAGATTGTTTATTATTTTTCTACACCACCGACACGCTAACGATATATTTTTTTGGAAAACAGAAAAGTTTCTCCACATATAAATTATTTTACATCCTTTAATGGGATGGTCATAGTTCACATAATCTGATTTTGCTATTTTAACATTTCTTTGTGATTAATAACCCCAAATTAATTGCAAACAAATTAACAATTTATTCATATAATATCGGAAACCGCACCCCCCCCCCCCCCGACTTCAAAATGACCTGTGTGAGACCAAAGCGTTGCCGAAAACAGGTAATGGTTAGTCTGGATATGAAAATGTGTTTAATAATTGAGTGCCTATTACAATGATGATGTCACACATTTTTCCTCAACTAAACAAAAAAGGATTTCACTTATTTTGTACTACATGTAAGTGACATTATTTTCGTCTAATAATTTTTGTTATTGTACCTTACGGTACACATCATGTATTCCAACACTAAAATTAATAAACATTTTTGGCGGGAGACGCTATTTTTTCAACTATGATCATCCCCCTTTAATAGAGGATAAAATGTATTTTGATTCTTTTTGACTCGGTGTGAAGCAATTTCCGAAAACAAGTCTGAGCAGCATATAACACGGGTATGTTTGTATAACTTATAAGATGCCATCTTTAGCATGTATATTTAATACCATGATATATCTTTAAACATGTATGTTTTTATAAGAAAAAATAATAACAATAATGCGAGAAAATCATCATGAATAAATACAAATATATTATGAAAAGTTAATTATCTGCAATCTAAATAAATAAAAATATTATATACATGTAAATAAAATATTGCACAGAATATAAAAAAGAGGAACAACTATATATATTGCACAAACTGTCGTAGATTGACATGTATTCGTTATAAATTACTCTTTCCCAATGTTTATTACTACATCTAGGTCAAGATTATATTAATTTGATTAACTACATGTATATCTAAATGTTTATCTGTTTATTACCAGGGTTGGATAAATCGCATGCCTGGCAGCCCGGGGCTACCAGATTTTGCTCCTGTCCTACTGCTCTAACATGTGCAGATAGTCCAAATAAATATATCAATAAAGCTTTTTTATGACAAGTACGGTATGTTGCATACTTTTCAGATACACTGTACTTGTGCTTTTACTAATTTTGTAAAAGTGTGGATATTTGATATTTTTTTCACTTTTGGGGCTACCTGAAAATGGTGCTTGACTACCAGAATGTCACTGTGCTACTGGGCTACCATTAAAAGTAATTGTTTTCCAACCCATAGGGAAACAAAACACTGGGTATTATTTGTCTATGAAACCTCTATACGGAAATATCGTGACAGCATTTTACTTCAAGCTTGTGACACGAGTTAATTTTCATTGCTATAATGAAATATGGTTTTTTTAAAAATATTTTAGCTGATGACATCGAGGCATAAGTTTCTCAACAAGTATCTAATCTTGACCATAGGCAATAAATGCAATTAGCATTCTTAACACTCGGAATTACAGATTATACGCTCGTCGTGATGTTAACTTCAGTCGGGGAAACAATCTGTAATTCCTCATTCCTGGCACACTGTAAGTTATTGCTTATATAATAATTATAATATACATCAAGAGATTTTTTACTTACTGTATCTAGCTTGAAAATAACATATAGTTAAAACATTGCAGGGAACGTATGTAATGTTTTCGTCAAATATTTAGAATAAGTAAAAAATGTATCATCTTAGATACCGAATTGGCACATAAAATAGCAACACATGTCTGGAAAATTACAATCAATATCAACACACCTTACACAGAGCTACGGCAGATTTATCTACTGCAACATGCCTATGACATGTTCAGCTACTGCAACAACATCAGCGGGGGTCAAACAAACTCACAATAAATTAACATAACATGAATCACTCGGTAACCAAACATGCGATGGTTTTATGGGCATCCTTAAAATATATTTTGTCCTGCAACTCATATAATGACAAATACAGATATATATTTATACAGGCCTGTAGCCAAGATTTTGAGAGATGGGGAATGCGTTTAGGCTTATGGTGGGGCACAAGGGCGTGAAGCATCCCCTCGTCCAACCTCCCCTGCCCGAGAGGTTATGTTGGGTCCAGAGGCACGCTCTCCTAGGAAATTTTGAACTTGGGTACCGGTACCATAAAACGTGATTTCCTGGCATCTGAATTTTAAGTTATATTTTTAAACAATGATTTTTGACCATTTTAAGTGTTATCTTTGGGGGCGTCGATCCCCACCCATGACCCCACATTGGCTATGGATCTGTATATATATATATAGCCGTAGAGTTATGCAGGAAGATTTACATTAGAGTTATATCCCTTTGCATTTATTTGCTGTTGGAAATAAATTATTAGTTTAGTATATTATGAATGGACAGGTCGTGAACATGACTGTCAAAAATTAAAAACCACTCAGTGACAATCTACTTATGATGTCCAGCAGTTTTATATTGATTTGAACAAAATATCCGATACTAATACTGAATTTACAACTAATGAATCCAGTACAGATTGCAATATTTAACAAACATACATGCATGCATTGAAATGTCCAAAACCATTGATCATTGTAAATGATACATAGGGATGATTTGTCTGTTGTCATAGAAAGTTAAAAATATTAAAATAAACTCAGTCTAGACAAACTCACATAAAAAATAGGTCAATCTGGAAAGGATTAACATTCAGAAAGTTATCATCTCTGAATATGTCATGGATTAATTCTCTTCACTCCAATCTAATCTGCTACATTACAAACGATCTATGTACAAGAACTAAAGCTATGTATATGTCAGTCAGATTGCGAAACCAGTAATTTCATCAAATCCCTAAAATGTTTAGTAATTTTGTGTAATCACAGATTTATTCGTGAAATAAAAAAATTCAAGAAACCACTGAAAATGACTTCAGGAATTTCACAAAAAACGGTGATTACATGAAATTAATTGATTTCATGAAATCAATGGTTTCGCAGTCTTGCAGTAACTAACCTATACGAGATCTGTACAGTGACATCATAGGGCAGAGCATTGAGCACACACATATAAAGACTGATCATATAACATAGTTTCATTATTACACATAGGGCAGACAAGTTGGATAT
The DNA here is from genome assembly GCA_032355825.1 of Melanodrymia aurantiaca. NCBI lineage: Eukaryota > Metazoa > Mollusca > Gastropoda > Neomphalida > Peltospiridae > Melanodrymia > Melanodrymia aurantiaca. Next base: position 10,984 of record JAULBR010146042.1, on the reverse strand, counting down.
GTTTAGGTGGAATACACTTCTTAGATAAAGCTGCAAGCTGTCTTAAACATGATGGAAATTGGAATAAAATAAATGTAACAGAGAAATATAAAATGAGATTTTACGTTAATCATATCACAGCATATTATAAAACTGTGTTGTGAATATTCTGTTGTAATTTCCATTAACAATAACAGTGGACCGACAGGAATCTGGTCTGAAGAAGTCTGTACAACCCACAGCCTCCTTACGACAAGCTGCATCTTGGTCAGATATCACGGAAACTAATGTTAATGTGCCTGGGTTGTAGGGAAATCTGTTAATTCTGGTACATTTTGGAAACATATAGAGAAAGTTAGCTAAAAAACTAATAGCTACAGTCTCGCAACATAGTGCATGGCATTATACCATTCCCATGATTTAATGGCTTCAGGAATAATCATTTTGAAAGACAAAAATATAAATTTAAAGAAATTTAGCTAATCTAAAATATTCCCAAGCCACCGGAGTACAAGTATTTGGTGAGCCAGAGATAGTTCAAGCAATAAATAAAGTTTTCATGTTAGAGATTTCAAGTTTTCTATGAGGTGTGCAGTTTAAGTATTTACCAAGCCATGGAGAGAGCAAACATTTACCCAACCATGAAGGGAATTTAAGTATTTACCGAACACGAGTCCACAGAGACAGCTTAAGTTTTTGGTTAAAGTATTTGCCAAGCAATAGAAACAGTTCAAGTATTTGGTGGGCCACAGACAGTTCTAGTCATTGAGAAAGTTCAAGTATTTAATGACCCAAAAAGAGTGACAAGTATCTACAGAGCCATGGAGAGTTCGAGTACTTGACAAGCCATGGAGACTTTAATTATTTGGTGAGCCATGTAGAGAGCAAGTATTGACAGAGCAATGGAGAAAGTTGAAGTACTTGTACAGACATGGGAGTTTTAAAGATCTGTATAAGACAGCTTGCAGCTTTATGAGGAAGTTAAACAATGATTAACAGAGTAACACTGGTCATCTGTCTGACGTCAGCAGCATCACAGTGACCACCATCACGACGTACGACAACAGCAGCTGTAACTTGGATACAGACAGCAGCGAAGTGCAACCGCATTTAGAATCATCTTCCTGTCAACAAAACAAACCACATTCTCTTAGTAATTTGATACAAATATCAGACAGTATTAGACATGGAGCTGTACATATTAGACACCGAACGGTACATAGACAGTATTAGACACGGAGCTGTACTTAGTATTAGACACGGAGCTGTACACAGATGTTGGAATTTTGTTAATCTATTGGGTAGCCTCATTTCCTGTATTGACAAGCAATAGAAATTACCCGTTTTCCAAGTATAAATTGAAATTTTCCTTAGTAAATTTATTATAATTTCATATAATCTTTTGAACAACTAAAGCATTCCTAAATTTTTACAGCATACATGGCATGTAAATGTGGACAGTTTTACAGTTTAAAAAAATACTAAAAAAGATTCTGAATATTTCATGATCTTCACTAAAAATCTGAAATTCGCCCAGTTTTTAATGCTTTTTAGTATGTAGGGAATACTGTCTGTACTGTCTGTGACGTTATATGATGTTTAGAAGATGTAAACAGTCATATGTCGTCTGTCATATCTGTCATATAACTGTTTGTTCTTACCCTGGGGTCGTAGTTGTAGCAATCTTTAGTCTGTCTGCGTAACAGTGGTTCCCGCGCCATCTCACAGATTACCTGCTCCTCATCTGTCAAAATAACATGAATATTGAATCATTCATTGACAACATACAATGAAATTAGCTCAAATAAAGGATGCAAATAGAATTTTCTTCTTTTTATTGCTTACTGTTGAACGAAAATTTTCATTTTAAAATTGTTTTAGCTCTTTTCTGTTTTCTTTACATTTTAAAACTGTGTCAAATACTAATCATATTATTATGTTAAACACATTTTAAAATTTTAGTAAAACATGTTTTAATTTTTATCTTACTAAATATATGTTAAAACCTTAGTAAAGAATAATGAGCTAAACATATTTTTAACTTTAGTAACTAATAAATACATTTTAAATATTCTTCTCAGAACAGAACACAGCAAACTACACCCAATTCAGCCACCATTAAATTATGTGTTAAGAAATGTGAGTATATACTCAGTAATAATATACATTAACGCATAATCATCTCGATCCATCTCCAGTGGATTTGAATTTCTTATGTTAAATGGTTTATCACCCTCAACAGACTTACAACATTGGTTTAGTAGGAGACCGCAGTTAGGAGTTGTCAGTAATGCTAGATTTGTCTCCCTTGTCTTATTTTTAATTTCAATCTGTGTTCCTTCAAAACTGGTTTATGAAATGATGTGGCATGTACTATCCAGTCTGTAGGTCAGCAAATGTATTGTGTTAATTATCAAAATGATGCTTACACAATGAACGAAGTATAACATTATAAAAAATAATAATTTCAGAGTTATTCTTTGTAAGAAGATTTTTACCTTCTTCAGTGAGTTTGGTCGACTTGCGAGGCAGTGGAAGGTAAACGTTCATACACTCTTTACAGATCGGGTCGGTCACAACAAGCAGCAAGTTTGTGCTACTCTTCATCCTGGCAGCCATCACTTTCCTGTACAAACAAACAACACACGTTTTCACATGGTTACTGTAGCAAACAGGCTAACACGATGTTAGCATACTCAATACATCTACAACAGTGATCTCTATCATATACACGTCTATGACACCTGTGTGACTATCTATGACCGTGATCTGTCTTATACATGCTATTTTTCATACATGGGTTATGAAATATGTAAAGTTCTAGGTCTACATATTTATTTATTTTGAATTCTTGAAATATAAAAGAAAACAAATTTATGTCTAGATATTGGTTAAACTAAAACAGGAGCAAGGCGTACATCAGCACAAGAGATTTGATAGATCGATCTTCCTCAGTGGCACGATTACATTATTTCCCATTCCAACCAGTGTTCCACGACTGTGGTGTTTGCTATCCTGCCTGTGGGAAAGTGCATATAAAAGATCTGTTAATTCAAAGAAGAGTAGCTTATGTGGCGGCGGCAGGTTTTCTCTGTGACTCAGTGTAGATATAACCGCTGAATAATAATCAATGTGTTCCAGTGGTGTTGTTAGACAAACAAATGTTATGAATTAAACTCAAACCTGGTACAGTTGTCACAGATGACTGGCTCATCGAGTTCTTCCTTGCTACCGAAGTAATACTGGAACATCACTTTATTACAGCTGTAATGTTTGTCATCTTCCACAGTCTGGTCCTCTGCTAACATACAATGATATATATGTAGGATGTCGCACAGTGTAAATTAAATTTGTAGCCAATAATACACATAATGTATGAAAATGGTCTTTATTGTTTTTTGCATCCACCGTTTGAAAAACAACTTACTTTATACTAATAAATCTTTTTTGTTGAAATTAAATGTTAAAACATACTGCCTCATGACGTTGGGTGTTAGAAACAATAATACAAGTTACAATGCAATGAGAATTATTTATAATACTAAGTGATGGACAGATGGATGGACAATGTCCATGCTTAGATTTCACATATTTATCAGAGGCGTGTTCAGAGACGCGTTATATCGCGTAAACTCGCGTATATTTTAACTGGAACCAATCGTGTTCTATCATATCACATTCATTTAATATTGGTACAAAAACCAGTCTAGCGTGAACTCGTGATATATTTGTTCTCTGAACACGCCTCTGGTCTAACCTGCCAATCATGTCAAGAAAATGTTGGAATCAAGGCAGTATAAGGTGAATTTATACACCAGGTAATTCTGAGTTATATATTATATATCGGAGAAAACACCAACAAATTAATGTACACAATTACACTCACCTGCATATGTAGTAAACATGCTGTAAACAGAAAAACAAACAAACATAATGATTGGAAGAAAATAAATTGATCTTAATATTGGCCTACAAGTTATATGAGAATGAAATATTGTTTCTGAGGAATTATTTGTGATACAGAAACAAAATAAACAATCTGCAGTTTGCTAATAATTTATCAAAATACATTATACATGTGCTTGAATGCAGTTGTCATCAGGTTAAAAATGGCATCAAATAATATACTGTCAATATGGCATCAAATAATATAGTCAATATGGCACCATGTAATATACTGTCAATATGGCACCATGTAACATACCGTCAGTATGACAATTTAATTAACTTGTGACTCACTACTAACATAATATGATGTGACAAGTAACAAGTTTGTTATTCAAGTACAGAGAAGGATGTAGTGCTTGGGGAGGATGAGGTGAAAGGATCAATCCTCCTCAGTGAACCAATTATGACATTTTTCACTCCAACCAATGATCTATGATTGGTACATCAAAGGCTGTACTTTGTGTTAGGCAAGATGTTTTGTTTTTGTTTAATCGAAACCAAAATGTCATTGGTACTACATGTATGCTAATACTTACTTAAAAATGTTAAAATTCACATAGGCCCTGGAACAAAAAAAGCCACAAACACTGTTAAATACATATATAATTTATGAAACCACTGTTCTAAAAAAATACTTTAATAATTATTGTTGTTGCCAAACAAAACATTTTATTACAAATTACACATTAATAAATTATAAGTATTTGGATTAACAAAACATTTAATCATATTTTACACAATATAATGTCATTATTAACAGATTAAGTATTTGGATTAACAAAACATTTTATCATACTTTACACAATATAATACCATTATTAACAGATTAAGTATTTGGATTTTTCTAAATACTTGGTCTCAGGCAAACAAAACACGACGCGTCCCCAATCTACTCCATTATAGCATCAATTGAAATTGGTATAAGATTGGATTCTGTGATATTGCAGGATGGATTAAATACAAGTTTTACATAATAAGCTATATAGTGACAATCAAAATGAGTCCTTACCACATGACTTTGCTGGACCACCAGTTGAGAGACAGCATATCGAAAAGTAAATTGATTGATGGCTGCAAAAACAAACCGTGATCTGTATAATATTTTATATATAATATGTTTTTTCAGTCTGGTACAAATTCGGTATCTATTATAGCTCATTTCATATTTTTACCAACAATAGCATTAACGTATTAAATTTTATAATTAATCGTATAGGCAAATAAAACATTTCATTCTAGAATTGCTTCTATTTTATACAAATGTGTGTCATGCACTGGACTTTCGGAAAGTACTTTTTTAACAAAATTAGCCTCGTTAATATAGATGCTTTCATGTAACCATCTCACTTGACATATCGGTCTGGTTCGAGGCTTTAATATTGTGACTGCATTAATTTCAGAATCTACAAATTCTGATATAGAACAGACAGCACTGTTATCACTATCATAAAATATTAAAATATATAGAAATATAAAACTCACAATTCTGAAGGAAGAAGGACCAGCACTGACGTCAGTGTCGTTTTTAAGACACACCCCCTGGAAATCATACTGCTGGTTGCTGTGGATAGAGAGGGTTAACGTTGGAGCAATGCTATGTGATTAAACAGATGCCTACATGTATATTAATAACTTCAATTCTGGAGCTTACTACATTGTAGGATAAAAATGAAAACAGTTCTAAAAAAAGAAGGAAAAGATAGAATATTGGTTACCATGGCAATTAAATATTGCAATAAAATCAATGACTAGAAACAATTTACTGTACATGTTTTAAAAGTAACACATATACGTTAATTTTGATTATGTTCATTAACTTTTAAACCAGATTTGTTAAAGAATATAAATTATACAAGACATATAGACAAAACCATGTAATTACTGATATCAATAGTTCTCGTGAAACACTGATACAGGTATAACACTTGTTATGAACATCTCCGTGAGAACAAGTCTAGTTCGCATCTAAACCAATCAAAGTGTCAAACAACCCACAAATACTATCATGGCAATATTACATTACATATTTTAATGCACACAAATACTGCACAAAAATACTTTAATATATTTATGTTTTGACCTGGCCGATAACTAGTTTTTTTCTTTTATTGGAAGATATAATGTAACCAAATTTATTAAACAGACCGATTCTTATAACCATTCTTAACATCATTCTTAAATATTTTACAAGACACATAAATAAAGAAAGCAAAAGTTTCCACCTTTCATATACAGAATAGTTTAACAAAGTATCCATGACTGTGGGATCAATTTCACCGAGAAATTCTCCAAGCTGCAACACAAAACAAACAAAATATCAAAAACAAACCCCCAAGCAACACCCAGAATTCACATTTAAATGTAATTCCAACAGTTAGTGTATGAGAGAGGAAACCCGCTACTCCAAATTGATAAGTAGCAAGAGATCTTTAATATGCACTTTCCCACAGACAGGTTAGCACATACCATGGCCTTTGTTAAACCAGTTGTGGACACTGACCAGTCGGTATAAGTGGTATTACACATACCCATTGAGCCTGGCGGAGCACTCACTCTGGGTTGGAGTCGGAAAGAGAGATTCACCCGCGGGATTCGAACACCTGTAGTCCGTTGCGTTAACCACTATACCACTTTATTTATTAAAGTTAACGTTTACTTACATTTGATTACTTACAACATCAAGTAGTAGCTTAGTACGGCCCTTTGACTTTTGCCTACAATAATTTAATACGATAAAGATTATTTTAGACAAAAATATACATTAAAGGCACAATGCCTAGTTTTAAAACGAATAACACCGTGCTTGTGCACCTAATGCTGCTTGTAGCATATGTTTGTCTAATGCATCATTTTTATTATTACTTTACTTACAATAAGCTACTTTAACAAATGGGATAAGCAGAAACACATATAGAATATATACATATGTTGTAAGTAAATGTTTATTTTGATCATAGGAAATGCTCTATTAGCCAGAAATATGTTACAAATAATTATAGCATCAGATGCGCATGCGCCGTGACATTCATCTTCAAACTCGGGAGTGTATCTTTAAGTCAACTCTGACTTTTTGTTTTGAAAACTGAGACACATAACCAGCATGCATCTATTTAGGAATAATGCACTCCATTAAACGGCCATGTGTTTTCGTTAGACTTTCAATGTATTCCATATTGTAATAATTATTGACTCTGTGGCCTTGGCACGCAATATACTAGTATATTGCGGCCCGTTACCGTAGCCTAGCTAGATGGGTAAAGTACCTATGAAATTGAAATAACGAATGATTGAAGATGAAATAGGAAACCAAAATGTACTACATGCAGGTTATAGTATCTGAATGCAGATATTAAAAATAGAGAATAATTATGTATATGATTAAATTTCAATATGTAGAATATGTGTTATTAAATTTTAATTCTTTAACATTAAATGTTAAAGAATTAAAATTTTACAAACGAATTAGCAAAAATGATTTAATGTCGGGTTTAATGCGTTTTTATTCTATCAAAGGCCGTGATGTGAGCTTTCCCGTCTGTCCTCCTCTACCTCTACCTCCCCTCTCTTTCGTTATCTACCCTCCTCTCCCTCTCTCACTCTCCATCTCTTTCTCACTCTCTGTCTCATCTCCCTCTCCCCTCCCTCTCTGTCTCTCCCTCTCTGTCTCTACCCATCACTCTCCCCTCTCTTTTTCCCTCCCTATCCCGTTCCCCCATTCCTCTACCTCTCCCTCACCTCTCTTTCTCCCTCCCTCTTCTCCTCTCCGTCCCTTCCCCCTCTACCTCTCCCTTCCTTCTCTTTCTCTCTCTACCCTCCCACTCCCTCTCTCCCTCCACCTCTCTCTGTTTGGAATAGCTGCATGTACTCTCACACCCCGGCATAATCTTTAAAACAAAACAGTTTAAACTTATCTGTTGCGTCTATTTTAAGTAGAGTTGTGTTTCCACTGCCCGTCTGCGAAATGACGAGAGTATTTTTGGCGCAATTCTTTCCCATTCACACTCAATCTCACTTTCTCGTGTGATTTGTCTACTCGGCTGCCCTCATCAACACACACACAGCATCAACACACACACACACACACACAGCATCAACACATCACATCGTGTCGCTGTGTAACGCGCGCTCAGTAGAAAGGAATCAACTCTTACCTTGAGAAGTCAACTACTGATGGAACGGAATACAATTTGTGGATAAGTTTACTACAGTTAAAATGACTTTGGAGTGAGTAGTTTCTTTATGCACATCGTTTAAAATTATCTTTGCATTATTATTATTATTATTATTATTATTATTATTATTATTATTATTATTATTATTATTATTATTATTATTTTGTTTAAAGTTTTAGAAATTCGTTCTGTACGTTAGCTTCATCTTTTAAAATTTACTTTGTATTATTATTTTTTAAAGTTTTTTTTAAAGTTTTTAAAATTCGTTCTGTTCCTTATAGGCATATATCCTTTAAAATTTACTTTACATTATTATTGTTTTGTTTAAAGTTTTAGAAATTTCTTTCTCTTTAATAATTTAAAGCATTTAAAAAAAGAGAGATATACATGTATAAGGATAGTTTCTATATTATTGTGAAATTGGTCATAATATGTATATATATGGAGAATTATCACAGTTTAAATGGAATGATGTTACCATTTTCATATACCGTATTACATTCGTGATAAACAGTAATAAATTAAGTGACACGATCGCTGGTTGGAACGGGAAATAACCCAACAGGTCCCTTGAGGAGGATTGATCCTTCGACCTATCGAGCCGCAGGCGAAGGCTCTACCTGAGCTACTCCCCACCCCTTATATTTTATATCAGTAATAATCTTTTTTTATTACAAACAATGTGTGATAACTGTAAATACAATGTTTACATTTAATAAAAAAGTAAAGTTTGTTTTATTTAACGACGCCACTAGAAACATATTATGCACATCGATTATAAATCAGCGGTTATTGGACGTCAGACGCTGCAAGACGCATGGCTATATTTTCACATGGTCACAGAGGAAACCCGCTGCCGCAACATAGGCTACTCTTCCACGAATGACAGCAAGGGATCTTTTATGTGCACTTTCCCATAGACAGGATAGCACTCACCACGGAATTTGATAAACCAATCGTGGATCTCTGGCTGGAACGGAAAATAGCCCATAAAAATGTTTTCGCTGTGGAGGATCGATCTCTTGACCCATCCCGCCACGTTCTACCTCTGACGTACAGCCCGCTCCATAATTGTATTTGCTAAGTATTTCTGGCTAATAATTAACAGTAAATTTTACTTCCACCGTTTTGCTTTTAACATCAATATGTGTATACCCAGACAATAGCGTGACCGTAAACAGTGTATTAAATATCCAAACAATATTTTTGGCGATGGATTCGTACGTCGTAAACAGAGCAATTTTACTTAATAATTCTAACGACATTTTGACATTTCTATTTTTTTTTTGTCTCTTCGTCGGGTGATTCCGATTTCCCGCCAAAATGGTGAGCGATGCTCTTTAAGCTATTAAGAACAGGATGGATATTCAATAGATTGATATTGTAAGCAATAAGACGTAAACAAAAATGTTAGTTTTAATAATACAAAATATCCATTATCCAGACATTTATATGTTAGAAATATCATTAGCCGCGTAATTACAGACGCATTCACTACAGACCAGGCATTGTGGCGTTAATAAGCCTAAAAGCAACGTAAACAAACTCTTATAATTATCGGAATAAGTGAGGCAGAAATTGTTCAGTTATCCAGTTAATGTCATTTTCCATCCATTATTTCCAACTGGTAATTTACTAGCGTTATTTTCTTTCTTTCTTCTTACAGAATTCACTTAGAACGAAGAAAAAAAGAAGTTCGTCGATTGCATAATGCCCAAGGCCACGTGACAATACATAATCCGAAGAAAGAGCGAGGAATGAGCTTGCGCGTGCCATAATCCCTTCGCGCAATTTCGCCAAGCTTCGGGTATCTTCGTGCATTCGATTCAGTCCCGCGGCAGAATTCGTCGAAAATGTCAAAGTCTCAAATGGTATTGAGAGATGTGCAAGTAACTCCAGGATTAAAATATAATTTTAGATCACATAAAGGAGAAAATCCGCCGTGCCGGCGAATAAAGAAAAAAAAAAAAGAGAATAATATGTTAAGAATTCGTTAAGTTCACAAAGATAGACATTTTCATCATCATAGTGATCGGAGTTGTAGTACCTATAACGAAATGGCCGACTATGGATTTTTCTGAAGATTTTTTTGTATTTGCATTGCAATATTCTTATTTGTTAACCTAAAGTTATATCAATTGGACACACAAAAAGGAAACAAATTATATTTTCCAAAATGTTGACCTTTTCTCTCTACGTTAAAAGAAACGAAAGTGTCAATAACGAAATGGCCGACTATGGATTATTCTGAAGATTTTTTTGTATTGGCATTGCAATATTTTTATTTGTTAACCTAAAGTTATATAAATTGGATACAAAAATAGGAAAAAAAATCTATTTTCAAAAATGTTGACCTTTTCTCTCTACGTTAAAAGAAAATAAAGTTATCTACGAAAAACATACAAAACATGTGACACGATACGAAGGGTAGTTCCTCATCTGCTTACGGAAAGAACGAATTTGTCACTGCACTTTTGAAATCTGTAATCTTTATTGACAATTTTAATAGATCTACTACCTTTGTCGAGGTATTTGTCATATATTTACTCTATCGACAAGTTTGACATTTACATGTTGTTTCTTTATCGACTTGTTTGACATTTTCATGTAGTGTCTTTATCGACTAGTTTTACATCTATATATATTTCTTTTATCGACTAGTTTTACATCTATATATATTTCCTTTATCGACTAGTTTGGCATATACATTCATCTGTCACAAAACAAGCCTTGCGTTCAATAGCGCGGGCGTTCTGCCACCGAAACAAAACGTTTTGACACCGGTGTTTGCATGTACATGTACATTAAATGCCCTTCGTTCAATAGCGCGGGCGTTCTGCTACCGATACAAACAATTTGACTGGTACGCATCGTGTACTATCACA
>JAULBR010145931.1:0-17620 GCA_032355825.1 Melanodrymia aurantiaca | reverse complement strand
GATATGACGGCCACCTGTCCATGGCGGCCACTTTTTCTAAGTACCGCGAGTGGCCGCCATAGACAGGTTTGACTGTATATTATTTTGGTTTTAAAAAATGTTTACCTTTTTTTCTCTCCGTTAAAGGAAACTAAAGTTATCTACGAAAAACATACTACAAATGTGACACGAAGTATAGGTTAGGTTTAGTAATAAGTAGAGGGAAAATTTCACCGCATTACTTAACATGAGTTCTGTTGACACGTTTCTCTTTATCATATTGCAGCGGCTATACACTTCTAGTGACTTCTCTGTGGACATCCAGCTTACTGGCGGGTCGACCATTTGGGTGGATCCCGACACTCACCTTAAGCACGATGAATCCAACAGCAGATCTGGGGTCAAAGGTCCAATCGATCAGCCCGGACGTGTAACGGAAAGCGATGATAATAACAAACTTCTTATGATTGTTGCACCGGCTTGTGGCGGCGGAGTTTTCTTAATTTTAATATGCGCCGTCATAGCTTTTTTAATGTTTCGGTAAGTGGAGTCAGCTTTTACTTTCATTTGTTGCTCATCTATTTTCTTTTGGCCAGTACCATGTGTATAGTTAGTTATTTAGTCAGTTGTAACTTATTGGCGTCCTTATATCCAATTAATGTTCAAACATGTCTTTCGTGGTCTCGCAGTTCAGTTGCCTCAATTGCCTGTTCAGGACAGAAGTTACAGGGATGTCAATCTTCCATGGATTAGAGAATTTCCGACTTTTTTATGGTCATTTGGACCAATTTTTAGATCAGTGCAAATCCGGTTTAAAATTTGGTAACCACTGAACAATCGAGTTAAATGAAACAAGGCAAATGGTTTTGAAAGGAATTACTTTGTAGTGATAACAGCTGATGACATAAATATATTCAATGATTGGTCACTTCCAAAATTAAATTGCATTGTGAGCTTCAATTCTGTGGCCATGATGTATCGACTTGGGAGTAAAATATTTAAATTTGTTTTGTATCTGGATTTAAATTTTTTATTGATATTCATAATTAATTTTCAGCAAAAAGTCCAGTTCCAAAGTAAAATATTAAAATTTGTTTTGTATCTGAATTTAATGTTTTATTAATACATGTATTAATAATTTCAGCAAAAAGTCCAGTTCCAAAGGAGCCATCCTCGAACCCGAGTCTAAAGTTATGGTGGATATCCCGCCATACCTGGTGGATCCTGTGGAAATGCGACGACAGGCGTATCAAACCCCTGGTTAGTCCAACGCTTACACTAGCAATTTAATATGTACAAGACCACTAAAACAATGATTCTTCAAGGGGCATCAGTCTATTGGTCACTTAAAGCAATACCCAAAACCCATCCATGTTATCCACAAAAATAGTAAATAGAATATATGCTCTACCGATCAGTGCCTAAAGGTATTATTTCTAAATTTGGAAAGGTTTTTGGCCTCTGAAAAATTAAACTTTTCGGAATTACGACCTATTCAAGTTTACTAATTCAGAAACATTTTAGCATATCACATTTTCACTGACTGATATGTAATGCTTTTAACTAAAATTAGCTTGGTTGTTTTCAAATTTTTACTTAGCTTTTGGTGATTTTGGGGTGGAGGGAATGAAAAATAAAAAACCCCTAAAAAAACACCAACTAGTTTATGAATAAGACTTGAAATTCTTACAGTACTTTAACCGTTGTATTCTATTCTTCAGCAATGATCTCCCACCCGCCCATACCGATAGAGAGACTGGCCGAGCACATTGACAACCTTAAATCAAACGATAACCACAAGTTCTCGCAAGAGTACGAGTCTATAGAACCTGGTCAGCAGTTCACCTGGGACAATTCCAATCTGGAGGTGAACAAGCCAAAGAATCGCTATGCCAATGTAATAGCGTACGACCATTCCAGAGTTATCCTCCAGCCGATAGATGGCGTACCAGGCAGTGACTACTGCAATGCCAACTACATGGATGGATACAGAAAGCAGAACGCTTACATTGCCACACAGGTATTTTCAAGTCCATTTCTGGAGATTAATATTTAGTGTACATAAATGAATCATTTTAAGATTAGACTTGTAGATATTAATATTTAATGTACATAATGGGACATTGGGACATTTTTTTAAAGAATAGACTTCTGGTTATTCATATTTAATATACATTAAAGTAAATCTTTCTAATTGTCGAATATATTTTTTATTATAATTTTAGTGTATGGACTTGTGTTAACAGGTTTCTTTTGAGACCATGTATCGGTATAACCACATGTCTGATGTCCAGTAGCTACTGATTACTAATCTATTGGCTCCAATGGTGTAGTTAAAGAAAACAATTTTATCTTCTCGACAGAACTGATTGGGCTGGGAAAATTTGGACCATACATGTATATTAGCATTACCACTCATAGTTCCACGGTCTCATTACCAATCTATTAGCTGTCAGTATTTTCCCATGAAGTGTAGTATAACAAACAACATAATATATGGCTGAAGTTGTATTTGTGTTGTTTTTTTAGGGTCCTCTTCCAGAGACCTTTGGTGACTTCTGGCGAATGGTTTGGGAACAAAGAGCCACAACCATAGTGATGATGACCAAGCTGGAGGAGAGATCACGGGTACGCTCTTTCTAGACGTTATTACATATCATACGATATATTTCTAAACCAATTCAGTGTTTACATGACTGTCAAATCTGTTGCTACTTTATATCTTAAATTGTATTTTTTAATTCGATTAATATGCAATTGAAAGTATATCAAATTAGCATCTTGGCATCACAAGTCTTTTTATACAGTAAAGGAAAGTGCACATAAAAGATCTCTTGCTGTTATTTGAAGACTAGTAGCCTATATGGCGGCAGCAGATTTCCTCTGTAACCATCTGTCGATATAACCATCCGTTTGACTTTCAATAACCGCTGATTAATAATCAATGTGTTCCAGTGTTGTCGTTAAACAAATTGTTGTTTATATTATTGAAGTTTTTATTTACAAGATTTAGCTCACGACGTGTTTGATCACAGATTATATGTGTTTTGTAACAGATTAAGTGTGATCAGTACTGGCCAGTACGAGGTGCTGAGACGTACGGAATAATGCACATTCATCTGGTGGACGTCACCGAGCTGGCCACCTACACCATCAGGACATTCCAAGTGGCCAAGGTTAGTGTCTTGTGAGGAGCATCTCCGTGTATAACAAGTCTGCAGTTTTCTCTCAAATTCTTAAAGGAAATGTGTTACGGAACTTGACGCCCTGTTTATTAACGGAACTTGACGCCCTGTTTATTAGCTATGTGTCATTATGTAAATTATTTCATCCAGATTTATTCATTGGTTTTATACATCAAAAACGTGTAAAGCAGTTTGGTTTATAGTAGGTGAAATTATGTATTGGGTCTGTTGTTTTGACACTTCTATTATCTGAAGGCAAAGAAGAGCAGATACATTTGCAAAAACCTCGTGTCCAGTTCCTTTTTATATTTACTTTTGATAATAAATGAATGCTTATTAATATTTTTTATCACTCGTATCATTTAATGCATTAAGTTTGAGATGTTAATATGTTAGAAAAGATTATTAAAGTTTATATAATTAATGCTAATTAATTTAAACCTACCTTTATCTGTAACAGTATGGATGCCCAGAGAAGCGTGAAATTCGACAGTTCCAGTTCACAGCTTGGCCAGACCATGGCGTTCCTGACCATCCAACGCCATTGCTGATGTTCATGAGACGAGTCAAGTCCTGTAACCCACCGGACGCCGGTCCCATGATAGTGCATTGCAGGTGAGTGTTATTGTCCTGTAACCCACCGGACGCCGGTCCCATGATAGTGCATTGCAGGTGAGTGTTATTGTCCTGTAACCCACTGGACGCCGGTCCCATGATAGTGCATTGCAGGTGAGTGTTATTGTCCTGTAACCCACTGGACGCCGGTCCCATGATTGTGCATTGCAGGTGAGTGTTAAAACAAACAAGAGCCAAATGCTACAATATTTAGAAAATAGAGATGGTTATATGAGTATGGGTAGTAATTTCTTTATCCAAAGACATATTTACCATGTTTTGACCCCCAATAGCCGATGTCTTTTTTTGTGCTGGGGTGTCATTAAATTTTACTTAGTTCATTCCAACGATATATCGATATATCGTCATAAAACCATAGAAAATAGTCATTTTCAGTAATAACAAATGTCTTTAAAAGGATTTTAATCTGAATGTGTTAAGTTCACCAAACTGTAATACCGTCCTAATAGAAGCATGATGTACAAGTTGTTGCTACAAATGTCTTTGTTTTCTTTCAGTGCTGGAGTCGGAAGAACAGGAGCTTTCATAGTAATAGATGCCATGTTAGAGAGAATTAAACATGAAAAAACTGTTGATATATACGGGCACGTTACTTGCCTTCGAGCTCAACGAAACTACATGGTTCAGACGGAAGACCAGTATATTTTCATCCACGACGCCCTCGCCGAGGCTGTACAATGTGGCAACACCGAGGTGGCTGCCCGGAACCTCTCCGTTCATATACAGAAGTTGACACAACCAGATCCGGGTGAAACCGTCACGGGCATGGAGTTAGAGTTTAAGGTATTTATTGTGATCAATTGCATGCAGCAATTAGGATGTATTGGTGTTAACCGTCAGTCAGGAGACTGAATTCAGTCATGGAAGAAATTCTAAAAGTTTTTTTGTTTTAATATATAATGTAATTTTATGTATACACTGTAAATAGAGGATCCAACCTTGAAATTATAATGAGCTTTCAATTATTTTCAGTAATACAAATTCACTTTTGTTAACACCCATGAAGATGTATTATCTCACTTATTTGTTTACACTTTGTGTTTTTATACATCAAAATGACAGACACCCCATCTTTGTTGGTAATTATAGATTGAAAATATGTATTTCTTTTCTTCAACTTAATATCATGGTGGTAACATAACGCATAGTCCTTGAATATTGTCAAGCAATTCATGCCTGGTCCATACACCAGGGTTTTATCACCTATGTTGCTAGACCCCGATAATCGACACCATTGTATTAAGAATGAAGGGACATAATTATTTGAAAACATGCATCATGAATGGACAGTAATAGATAACATTGAAAGGTTTTTGAAATTTATATTTACAAATGTGTCTTACTTGTATTTCAGCGGTTAGCTAACGTGAAGGCGAGTCCTAATAGATTTGTTAGTGCAAACCTTCCCGTGAACAAATTTAAGAATAGACTTGTCAACATACTGCCTTGTAAGTATTGCTGTTTGCTTTTAGTAAAAAATATTTATACTTTGTTTTAAAAAACCCATTCGTCTGACGTCCAATAACTGCTGATTTATAATCGATGTGTTTCTAGTGGCGTCGTTAAATAAAACAAACTTAACTTTACTTTGTTTTAAAAAAGTGATAAAGTTCCCAATGTTTGTATCTGAACTAATATTTATACTTTGTTTTAAAAACGTGATAAAGTTCCCAATGTTTGTATCTGAACTAATATTTAACCACAATTGTTCAACAAGTTATGCTATATAAAAATTGTCGAGATTATACCTGATGTGTATATATTTACTTCCAGATGAGTCAACAAGAGTATGTCTTCAGCCTATTAGAGGGGTGGATGGCTCAGATTATATCAATGCAAGTTTTATTGATGTAAGTTTAATCTTTTACATCCTTGTGGTCTCATTCTCCTTATCCATCCATTAACGGGGTAAGGCTGGGGCTAGTTGCAAACCCCCCCCCCCACCCCCAATAATGTGTGCAGATATTTGTGTTTGCTGTGTGGGCACCTTCTGAAATGTGCTGGTGCCTAATAATGATGGCATATTCTTACATTCTTGCCCCAACAATTGTCAACATGTACATGTAATATTGTCTGTGGCAAGTTTTGAATGTCCAGTAATATTTTAATTGTGTCCTGTATACTTCTTATACAGTCGGACCAAATGTCCAGTAAAATTTTGATTTGTTGCTTTATAATGTTTAGACAGCCTGACCGAATGTCAAGCAAGATATCACGGTCATTTTTCAGAAAATTCAAAAATGTTTTCTAGTAAAGTGTCTATTGTTAAGAATGACATTTTATGTTGATACATGTACTGGTATAGATATGATCATCTCTATTACAGGGTTATAGATACAAGAAGGCGTATGTCGCCACACAGGGTCCTCTCGCCGAAACCACAGAAGACTTCTGGCGAATGCTGTGGGAACACAACTCTACCATTATTGTCATGTTAACAAAGCTTAGAGAGATGGGCAGGGTGAGAACTAGTTTTACTATCTCAACAACAACGTGCATACAGTTACTGCGCATGATGAGCAATACACATTGTCAAATGAAATTAAAGTAAAACATTTTGAAATTTCTAATTAACGTTCTTGTCTGATTTACGATCAGTGGATTATTCTATGCATTTACAAATTTGAATCAGAAAAGTGAATTAGGTAGTTTAAAACTTTAGCTGTATTTGATGTTCAAAATAGAATCCTTCTAAATGCATTTTAAAATTCAGTCGATGGTTTGGAAAGCACATCATTACAATATTTCCGTCTCTCGTTTCAGGAGAAGTGCCACCAGTACTGGCCAAGTGAACGGTCAGCACGCTATCAGTATTTTGTTGTCGACCCCATGACAGAGTACAACATGCCACAGTATATACTCCGCGAGTTCAAGGTCACAGATGCCAGGGTATTGTATTTTATACTAGTTGGGCATTTATAATTACATCCATTTTTTTCTATGCTTTTGTTTGAACTGGTCATCATTATCATTCTGAAGCAATGTTGATTCTTTGTGGTTGTTAGGGTTTAATGATGCCATGTTACGTCTTTCCTCACTAGGGAGTGGGGGGGGGGGGGTAGCTCGGCTCAAGAGCGTCTGCCTGATGTTTGATAGGTTGATGGATCCATCCTCCTGAATGGACCTGTTGAGTTATTTCTTGTTCCAACCAGTGATCCACGACTGGTCCACCAAAAGCCTTGGTGTGTGCTATCCTGTCTGTTGGAAAGTGCAAATAATAGATAACTTGAAAATGCACAGAGATGCGACTGATCACCACACACCAAGTAAACGATATGTTGTTACTAATAGAAAAAATGTGTCTGTTTTCTCTGTATTAATTTAACAAGTGTTGAGCATCCAATGAGCAGTGATTAATAAATCAATGTTCTAAGTAGTGAACATTTTGACAACAAGTATTACCAATAGTCATCCATGGTCATAGTCTAGAATTGTGATACCAATTTACAGTTAGTAATTTGTTTATTTTATTCCAGGATGGTCAGTCTCGGACGATACGTCAATTCCAGTTTACCGACTGGCCAGAACAAGGTGTGCCAAAATCAGGCGAGGGATTCATTGATTTTATTGGACAAGTGCACAAAACAAAAGAGCAATTTGGACAAGAAGGACCAATCACAGTCCATTGCAGGTACGTACTCCTAATTATTAATGTCATTGCCAAGTACACTTGAAAAAACCCAGTTTTGACGACAAGGGCAATCACAGTCCATTACAGGTACCGGTATATACTCCTAATTATTGATGTTATTGGTCCAGTGCACTGGCAACAGAACAGTTTTTACCATAGTCAGTAAGTGTAGCCTATGTGGCAGCAGTGGGTTTTCTTCTGAAGCATAACTGTGTTCGACCTCCAATGGTCAACGTACTCCAGTAGTGTCGCTAAACAAACTTTATCTTTGTTTAATCAGTTAAACATTTAATTAGTTTTGAAGACACATTAACAATCAAATAACTTAAATTCCATGTTGAATTTAAGTGTCAATTAACTTACATCCCATGTTTAATTTAAGTGTATTTGAAGAAAGACCAACAACCCAATTCATGTTTTTTAATATGTAAAATATCAAACTCGTTTAGTTAATGGGTATTTGTCTTAGCAGAGCTTCGACAAATACTGATTAACCTAAACTTGATTAATAGTTTCCATATTAAAAACAAACTTGTGACGAATCCTCTATGTATTACTGTTGATTTGTCTGTATATGTTTTACAGTGCTGGTGTTGATTATTATGTATATGTTTTACAGTGCTGGTGTTGATTATTATGTATATGTTTTACAGTGCTGGTGTTGGCCGTACCGGCGTGTTTATCACTCTCAGTATTGTGTTGGAGCGGATGCGTTACGAGGGCGTCGTCGACATGTTCCAGACCGTCAAGATGCTCAGAACACAGCGGCCTGCAATGGTTCAAACAGAGGTAAGCCAGCCAGCTTTAATGCACATCATCTCCCATCATTTAACTTATATACTGACGTCCAAAAGAAACTATAACAAGAAAAGAAAAAAAAATTCCGTTATAATTTGGATTACGGAAATGCTCGAACATTTTCTCCTTTTATGGAATGAAATTTTATTCACAACTTGCCAAAACATCACTCACAAATATATATATCTTTTGAACACGCAACATGTTTTGGTTTTTCTTCATTAGTCTCTCATATGCTACGAATGGGAATCGAACCCAGTACCTACCAGTCTTAAACCAGACGTGTTTAATGACTGCGCCATGGAAACCGGTGCACATTATCTCCCATTATTTAAGACTTGGAACATTTATAATAATTATCCATTATTTTTCTCTATCTTGCTGCAGGATCAGTACCAGTTCAACTATCGAGCAGCACTGGAGTACCTCGGTTCGTTTGACCACTATGCAAACTGAAGTGACCACTGGGAGTTGTAGAACGTCACGGTCCTGTGGGTTTTGAACGTGCTAGTGTTGTGGTGGTTAGCAGGTCACAGGTCATCATCGCGACGACGCGGAGCTTGTTCTGTACACAAGTCATAACTCAGCCCTGTCGCTGCGGCCAACACTGTTCAACATTAGCGGATTATTTATTTGTGGATTTTATTTCTTTGACAACATGCTCGCCGCACTTAGGACGACGACAACTTCACTGGAAGGATTAAGTTTACGCAGTGGACTGAAACTATGTTTTGTTGTTTAAGTGAGATCACCGATCCAGTGTTTTAAAGCAGGTGGAAGATGCGCGTGTGTTGTTTGTATAAAGAAATGAGTTTGTTGTTGCCATTGTGGGTCGATCGATCGACCGAGGGCGTGCACTTATTCTCAAGGCTGCTTCCAGATTATGTTAGCTACTGCCATTTGGAGTTTCCAACTGTCCCGCCCGACACATGACCTGGATACATAGTAATCATCATCTCCAACGATTGTGATCATGTGACACCCTCCAAAATGTTGCTTGCCTGTGCTGTGAGCAAACAAAAAATAAATAAATGGTGATTTTTTTTTTCTCCGTTTTTCTTAAATATGTGCATTGTTGCAATTGTGGTGCTCGGTATTTGCTCTGAGTATATCGTCTATCTTACTAGCAGAGAAGAGAACCAAGCAATAGACAAAATGTTTGTGGTCGTTGGTAGTTCTATATTCTAGAGTGAAGAGATGGCGGTGTTACAAACACAAGACCATCTCGAGTACTCTTGTGAAATTGCTCGTGCAATGTAAAGCGAGGCATTAATTAATATATATATTATTGTGCTGACATTTCTCGTGGGTGTTACTAATTACCACATTTGTGGAATTAGCGACATTTAAAATTGTATTATAGACCGTTTATCATTTATCATTCATGTTGTATTTCATGTGGCAATATTATAATTTTTTTCTAATTTTGCAGCGTATTGTACATTGAGAAGTGTTGTATATATTCATTGTTATTTCAAATGGGTTTTGTTTCGCTAGTTAACTGATGGTTTACCATCGTTTTGTTCGTATTGGAGGAAAATAATCAAAATGAATTATGTTTAGAACATAACAAATTGAATTCATGTTTGATGTTTATAAATGTTGAGGTAATAATCATTGTTTGTCAAATTAAATGAGCATTTGTGGTCGGTTTACAATTCTGACTAATTAACTGGTTGTGCTTAAATACTGTGAATTTATTTCTTCTTCATAACCAAGTAACAATGTTTGGTGAACCATGAGATCAACTCCTAAGACGGCAACACATTGATTATTAATCTGCAGTTATTTGATTTCAAACGCACAGTTATATCGACATTTAGTCACAGTGCTGAAGTTAATGTACTGCCCTACTGGTGGTACCCGTCGTAAGCACAGCCATTTTGTTTGTAAGACATTGTCTGCAGCTAAAGAAAGAAAAGATACCAATGTCGACACAAGGCTACTTTCCTATACAAGCTGGATAACTAATACGGGATGTGTTTCAGTAGTTGTGAATCACTGTTTGAAAAGGCTATAACCGGCATATCCACTGATTGGAATCATGCTCATAGCATTCTATAATTAAGTTAAATTCTAAACAATGTCGTATCCACTGATTGGAATCGTGCTATAATTGAGTTAAATTGTAAACATTGCTGCCTGCGGACATGAATAAATTCACAGTATCTCATTTTATTGAACACCTGTTGGCCTTTTGCCACAATTGGCCTGTCACCGGCACTGCTTATGCTCCACGTTTCATCTCATTAACATAGCCATTCTTAATGTTCTGCACTCAATATGTTTGTGTGAGTTACCCATCTGTCAGTCAGTCAGTCAGTATAAGTGTTCGTGGAGTAAGACACCTCTGACTGTAGGGTTGGTTGTGTCATTTTTGGTGTGCTTCCATCAGAAAACTGTTCAAGCACACCTGTCATGGGCACAACCTCTGACTTCGCCAGAGAGTTCTGTCCACGACAGGCTCTGACTGTATTCAGATCTTTCAAGTAATTGCAGTTGGTGATGGGTTAATTGATAAGCAAAGAAAAATGGAAGGTTAAAATGATCAGTTTTGATTGGATGAAAGAAGTGAAATTGAGATAGCTTTTGTATGCAATAATGGGTGAAGAAAATGATTGTAAAGAAAATCAATGCAGAATAATTTTAAGAAGATGAAAAGTTGTGATGTCTTTGAAAAGCCAAATCTGGATGTTGTTTTTTTGGGAATTCTTGTTAAAATGAAATAAAATCTAATCTGCTTGAATTGTTCTCTGTTTTCCCAAATTTGAATCAAAATCTCATACAGCTAAGAAACTACATGTACTAATTTGATCATTTTAAAGCATTTTTGTTATAAATGTACCAGCATTTCTAAACAGAATTTAGTAGTTCTATCGAATATAATTATACCAACAGTTACAATAAGTGAATAACTGAATAGGCAACTTTCAGCAATACAGACTAGATTTGCCACCATACAGGCTATATTTGCTCATAAATGTTTTTGCATACTGTTGATTTAATTGTTAGAATACCAAATTCAACATGATTTTGTTTTAGATTTGTATGCATATTTCAATAAAAATATTGTTTTAATATGTTGTCGATTTTAGTAACCTATGTGGTTAGCTTGTCACACATTTATATCCATTCGTGACTAATAAAATCCCTCAAAACAAATAATGACTTTGATTTACAAACAATATATGAGAATGTGTTGATTAGTTTCAATTAAAGAGTTTTACTGGCATTACATGTAGTTCTATATTGAGATTTATTATAGGAAGTATACAATCTCTTAAATAAAGTTTTATGGAGAGACAAATTTATTGCGACTTGTGTTAAGGGGAGACAAATGTATTGCGAGCTGTGTTAAGGGGAGACAAATGTATTGAGAGCTGTATTAAGAGACAAATTTATTGCGACTTGTGTTAAGGGGAGACAAATACATTGCGAGCTGTATTAAGGGGAGACAAATGTATTGTGAGCTGTTAAGGAGAGACCACCATCAAGAACTGCCTTGCGTTCAATAAGGAAAGCGTTTTGTTGCAATTTGACTGGTACCGATTATGTACTATCACATCACATTCATTTAATGTTGGATGCAAACACCGGTCTAGCAAACGACCGAGAGCACTTGCCCTACTGAACATGTGGCTGTTTAGGAAAGAGAATTGATGAGCCGCATTAAGTGGAGAATTATATAGTATGTCATTATGAAAATACACGTGAATCAAGAAGTTTAAGGAGAGACAAATGAATCGTGAACAGTGGCGTGTTCAGAGAACAAATACATCGCGATTACTTGTTAGACTGGGTTTTTTTCACCAAATATTAAATAAATGTGGTATGATAGAACATGATTGATACCAGTTAAATTATACGTGAGATTTTGCCATCCTGAACAGTCGTCAGAATTAAGAGAAGACTAGTTAACTGTGTTAAGGGGAGACAAGTATTAAGGGAATATGAGTAAATCGTGAAGTATCAAAAGAAGTTGAGTGTACTGTGCATTAAGAAAAGAACAAGAATCTCTGTATGGAGTTTTGTATACTGAATGAAAATCGTATATATATATATATTTATTTGTACTATTGTATGTGCATACTGTTACATATGTATCTGTGTGTGTATTTATCCTCATTTTGATTCACTCACTGCACAGTGAAATCTTGAATTCTTAGGGGCCAAATGTTCATATCTTCATTTATGCGTGGGGCTCATCTTTAACTTGTATTTGCAGTCTGGAATTTGGTTGCAACTTTTAACATCATAAACGGGCATCTAGAAATTATTATGAAATATCTACTTTTGGTTTTGACACAATCTTTAGTTATAATATATTCAATGAGTGTATAATTTTATTAAATTCATTACACAAGTGGTGCACAAGACAAATTTGATAAAGGAAAATTCAAAAAAATGTGCAAAAACATTTTGTTTGTTTTCGAGGATGTTTAAATTTGTTTTGGAAATCTCCTTAGTTGTTTATTTTCTTGGCTTTTATTTTGATTGATTTTAATTGCAGAATGAGAGGATGTACTTGTCACAAAATATCGTCAGGCATTTGTAAGACAATCAGTTTTGTAAAATTTTACAACAGCTTAAGGTTACAATATTCACAAGGCAGCAAAATCCACCGATTTAAACAATATTTGTGTGTGAATGAATTGCGTTTTTTTGTTTTATTTCGTTTTATTTCCATTTAAAAACAAGTAGATATGCATTAGATTTTGCTGAATCTCTTAATAAGCCCATTAAAACTAAAAAAAAATTTAACAATTATATTTATTAAGTACGACATACGTGCATTGGGGATTGACCAACAGGCAATGTCTATATTAAGGTCTCTC
Source organism: Melanodrymia aurantiaca (assembly GCA_032355825.1). Taxonomy (NCBI): domain Eukaryota; kingdom Metazoa; phylum Mollusca; class Gastropoda; order Neomphalida; family Peltospiridae; genus Melanodrymia; species Melanodrymia aurantiaca. The sequence goes on along the minus strand of JAULBR010145931.1, from coordinate 4,556 downwards.
CCCAAACATTGTTGCACCAGTTCCTTTTTGCATATACAAATTAAAGAGCCAATGTGCCCATTATACACTGTCATGATGAAAGTTCTGTTTCTGTGTAAACTTTTCCTTGGAGTAATGTGTATACATATACCTGGATTATAACAGCACACATTTTATTACGTGGTACTCTAGCTGGTATGTATAGTTTTTACTTGGCTGCAGTAATGTGAAATATCCTCAATGCTTACAATACATCTCGTAAATCTTGATCTGCAACTCAATGTCATTTTTATCAAGTGAAATAAAACTCAAATTCTGCTAAATTTGTTTGTATATCACAGGAAACGGGTCACTTGATCGATTGGTTTTAAAAATGTATCCATATTTTCATTACGGTACATCAAGTTATTGGACCAAAATGTTTAAAAATCCAAAATGTCTACCATTTCAGAACTATATAGTGGATATTACATGAGAATTGAGTTCATATTTTGTTTATAACACACATGCCTAAAAGTATTATTTCATTGAGCAAAAGATATGTTCATAAGAATTTGGCAGAAATGTTAGTAAAAATAGTATGAACTGAACATCAGTGTGATATTCTGTATATTATCTGAACAATATTTATTTTGGGTCCATATGGATAATAAATACATGTATAATTAAATCTTGTACGAAACATCTGTTCAAGATAATTTTTTGGCAATAAAGATGTCATTTTGAGGGAATTGTTCATTGTTTAAAGAACACCATTCTTTGTTCAGCTGCTGTATATTATTAGCTCTTGCATGTTGTCAAAGGATGTAAATTTTTGTGATATTGGCTCCAAAGAATGTTTCTTAATGTAGTACATGTTATCACCAATTAAAATTGCACACATTCATGTGGTTATTTTGTCTTAAGACTATTCAAATTTCTGTTTGTATGTTTATAAAAAAACTTTTAAAAGATATTGTCATAAGTTCATTGATAAGTTAAACTACATTTATTGAACAGTTTTGGTTAAATACAGAGATAGTAAACTGCATTTTTTATTAATTATTTTTTTATTTCATCAACTTACTACTTTAAATCTTAAAGGAAAATGGTCCTTATAAATCTGTGGCCCCATGCTTGAACCTTATAACCCACAGTATAAAGAAACTGATAAAATTGAAGTTGAAAGTAGGTCATTGTAGCTATAGGTGATCCTTTTATGATTTGAAAATGCTCTCAGGATAATATATGTTATACAAAAAAAAATCTGAAAATAAGATAAGTTTTTGTTTCAAACACTATTGCCACCTATATGTAAGTTAATATTTTTACTCAGGATTTTCCAATTTGTAGAGTACATAGATTTATAAGTGCAATGTCCAATAAATGTGTTGTCAGGTTTATGCATGGGGCCACAGAAATTGTTTTCAAAACAGTTAACTTATTCTACCAGTGAAAATCTGTTGAGTGTAAAGTTTGGTGTTGTGAAAGCACGTAGATAAATCTGCTGAAGATAGGAGTATCCAGTGTAGACTATTTCGACATACAGCCGTGTAAGATTGCATCTGTACAATTCGCTTCAGCTCCACTTTCCGCCATCGTTAACGTGTTGTTGTCAGTCACAATGCATGCATCTCAACCTGTATTTTGTATGTCATGAAATCACTGAATATTCTGTCAATATTTCAGCCAGTAAGTGAATAAAGTAATGCTCAAAACATTGGTTTTTTTGTTTGTTTACTTCTGTTATTGGTTTCTTATCAGTTATGTATTGTTAAAAGATAAAGTTTGTTTGTTTAACGACAGCTCTGGAACACATTGGTTATTAATCAGCAGTTATTAGATGTCAAACACACAGTTGTCGACAGAGGAAACCCACTGCCACCACATAGGCTACTCTTCTTCTAATAACAGCAAGGTATCTTTTATGTGCACTTTCCCACAGACAGGATAGCACAGCACAGCCTTCGGTAGATCAGTTGTGGATTACTGGTTGGAAAAGGAAATAATCCAACTGGTTCCCTGAGGAGGATGGATCCTTTGACCCATCGAGCCAAAGGCAGATGCTTTACTGCTGGAAAAGTAAAGTTTGTTTTATTTAATGACGCCACTACAAACACATCGATTATAAATCGGCGGTTATTGGACGTCAGACGCATGGTTATGTCGACACATGGTCACAAAGGAAACCTGCTGCTGCAATAGGCTACTCTTCCACAAATGACAGCAAGGGGTCTTTTTATGTGCACTTTCCCATAGACAGGATAGCACACACCACAGAATTTGATAAACCAGTCGTGGATCATTGGTTCGAACAGAAAATAGCCCATAAGAATGTTTGTTTTCACTGTGGAGGATCAATCTCCTAACCCATCCCGCCACATGCGGACATTCTACCTGAGCTACATCCCACTCCATTTTACTGCTGGACTACACCCCGCTCCCTTTATGTATTGTTAATACAAAACGAGGATATGATGCAGGAATTTGAAAAGTAGTATGGACTACAATAATATTACATTCAAGGAAAGGCAGACAGGAAGTAAATAAGCTATCATAAGGACAAAAGAAAATTGATTAGTTATTCATAATTTTATTTTGAACCACTTTCACATATACAATAAAAATAATATAAAATATTGTAGCACCTGTTCCATGTATACAATAAAATCATTTATAACACTGCTGTTAGTGGGACACTCGTAGGAGATAAATCCATCGCCCACAATGTGAGAGGACAATTGAAGTGATAGATTTCCACAGAAACTTGCACGTTTTTTCATTGAGCAATTTAGCACATTGTAATAAATAGAATGCTATATACATTCCTGCAAGATACCATGTTTTTAAAACTCGTGTGTTTTCAATCGTACATTCACTCGTAATGTACATTATTATTGAAAACACACTAGTAAATAAATGGTTTCTTACAGGAACTAGTTTAGTATTTTATATATCGTCACCTAATTAAGATAAGGTCGTAAGTGACGATGTAACACCATTGTCACTTACGACCTTACCTTAATTAGGTGATTCTACTCTCCTAATATGATTATAATCAAGTGAAAGCAGCAGGACTTAAGCTATTTACAAATGAATTTTAAGTGAACAATGCAGGTCACTCAGGTCATTATGAAGACTGCAGCAATAAATATTGATATAAATTAAAATTGCACAATCCACAAAATGAAGGCAAATGGTATAAAACACAATAGACGACAAATACAATCAATAGTTGCATAACTTAATTAAACATAAAACCATAAACAATGGATTAATTAACAACATATAAATATAGAATTTAACTTCCCCATCTTGTTCATGCTCAACCTCATTATCAAACCTGGTCGCCTGAGGAGGATCGATCTACTACTAAGCTATGACCCGCTCCTGATTAAACAAGAGCAGAAACCACACTACCTATCTACCTTTAAACATCATGATTTGCAACTAAAACCAATCCACGAATATGTTAAATAAACCAACAGCATATAAAAATGACATCTCATACTTTTAAATTTCATCTTGATTTGCAACTAAAACAAATCCACGAATATGTTAAATAAACCAACAGCGTATAAAAATGACAATTCATCATATCCTAAAGAAGTTTGTGATTTGTTTCTGTCCCTCTACTTGAGGCAGTAACCTCCGTCGACAGCTTTTCATAGCTTTCTTCTTGGTTGGTTTCGCTTTGCCGACTTTCTTGTCCACAATACTAACAGACGTCTTGGGCGAACTGGAATTCAGTCGGGCTTTTTTGTTTGGTTTTTGAACTTCACTTTCTCGATGGAGTGTATTCTCTTTGTCTTTACTGACCCGATTATCTCGGTGAAGACCGTTAGTGTGTAGTTCCTTGAAGTGATGTTGTGTTTCTTCTGATGCGAACACCATTGTTTTGCTGCAATCAGAAACACGATTGATTGAAAACCTGTTTAATTGTGTGAAATAACAAAAGGATTGGGCACAAGTTTGCTAATTTACTAGGCCCTCTCCTGTATACATACAACATAAAATGAATGGCGATAATTACATTATGATCTATATAATTTTGATCTATACACTGTATATAATTATATACAAATTTGTTTCAATAATAACAGTTAAATTAAAAAAAGGAGCGTATTATATACAGAATTCTAGAAGGAGAATAGTGATTGACTTAATAGACATAAACAAGGCATGATGAACAAACTGTTTTACCATAGCTTTGTGTCAATCCACCGTTACATGAAGATATTTTAATAAAAAAGATATTAAACACTGTCGCATGTATTTTTATTTTACTGTCTCACAATCTTAATATTTTATAATGAAAATGTCTGGTATTAACCTTCTGACTACCGACGTCGACTTAAGTCGACAACGTCAAACTTTGCTCTGAATACCGGTGTCGGGCGGGAATGATGCAATAATAACAACGTGCGACTTTTCCTCTTCAAAATGGCGGTCTTTGATCAAGTGTCAGCATTAAATAACGATCGATAATTTTAGTTTCCAAAGACAGTTTTTCCCTGGATGTTTACGTAATGTAATGGCGGAACGTCGCGTTGAATCTGCGTGACTGACACGTAATTTGAACAGCAAAAATGACGCAG